>LQNK01000823.1:418012-476332 GCA_001586405.1 Phoebis sennae | reverse complement strand
TATTAGCTCAGCTATCATCCCCCAAAAGATGCTTCACTCATTACGGGACACCCTGTATAATTAGTATGATTGAATTTATCCTATCCTTCTTTGTGCCTTGAGTCTATTTTACTCATTTATCATATTTCCAAACGATTTGCAACAGCTTTGGCAAATTGAGTAGAGCTTGAATTGATTCGTATTCTTTGTGTTCTTTACCATCCAAAGAAAAAGATTTATACTTTATTACAGGCGTAACTGCTTTCCCCAGATAATCAGGTGTGATTTTTAAATTGTCAACTAGGTTTAATTTAATATCAATCTCATATAGTTTGGGAACCGAGGATATTTTCATGACCGAAAGTTTAGGCAACTAACTCTAAAATATTGCTATGGACGCCGCAAAATTAATAATCGGATTCTTCGGTAATCGGAAAGTTGGCTTGATAGGTATTTAAATTATCTGCTTCATATAAATCATAATATTACTTTTCAAATATGTTTTGAGTATAACGACCTATATTATTAATATTATATAGCGGAAACGTTTGTATTTAGTATGTATGTTTGCACTGTTTTCATACAAAAAACTACTAGACCGATTTCAAATATTCTTTCACAATTAGATATAAACTTCACTGAGTAACATAGACTATATAATATGATACTACGGGAGCATTATATATAAGTATAAAAAATTGCAATATAGAAAGTATGAATAGGCACAAAAAGTCAAGTAAAGGCAGGGTTAATAAACACGCTATAGGAGTAGTTAGATAAGCAATGTAAGTTGCGGTCAATAATTTGATGGGTAACTTCTGAAAGGCATTTGAACCAAGAGCTTTAGTGCTAGAATGCTATGCAATAGCTCATTTTTTAATTTTTTTAATGAGGCATTAATGCTCTGGTTTGTAGTTATTATCTAAGATACGGCAATTTTTGTTAATTAAATACATAGAGTAAGAAAGTATTCCTTATACTTTAAAAAACATTGAATATTGTTAGGTTAATGTTACAAAAACAGTTTCCTTAACCCTAATCCAATTGGAGATCAAAAATCCTTCAAGATTCTGATATCGCTGCCAAGATTCACAATCAGCAGTTCCTTGTACAACGAACACATCATCGCATTTGCATTATAATCTCAAAACAAAGCCAAAAGATAAGCATTCGCATGAACAAATTCGAATAGTATGCGAGTATGCGCCAACGGTGATTTGCATATATTACATGAATTTGAACTGTTACAAGCAAAACATACGATATTGTGCTATCTCGAACTGAGAAACAATTTTCGGAATTGTACGAGGTAAGTTATATTTAACGCTGGTTTTTTGTTACGTGTGAAAATATTTTCAGTAACTATTTGTTGATTTTGTGTGAATAAAATGCTGGGAATACTCTATATAAAACTCAAAGGTTTGACTGGCATAGTGATCTATCAACGTACAGCCCAAACCACTGGACTGATCGGGATGAAATTCGGCATGCAGGTACGTCTTACGACGTAGGTAACCGCTTACAAAGGATTTTGAAAATCATGGAAACGAGGAAATAATTTAATTGTGATATGTGCAACGCATATAGAAAAAGTGACTTTATATATAAATTCTATTTTATCATTTACTGTGACTTTCATGACCAAACTCATTGATACTTTACTCAAGTCATTGAAACTTTAACAATGACACTCAACGCCAGTCAACCCTGTAGACAAGAGCCGAATAACGTGAAGACAAGAATACTGAACCGATTTTTTTTTTATTTCTTAAAACAGATGGAATTTTTCAATGCATGCAACATTTTTTTAAATATGTATATTGATAGCGGTTACCTAAGTGATAAGTAATTAATTAAATATTCAATTTTAAGATTGGTGATGTATCCAATAATTAAGTAAACACTCATAATGTACAGTGTTTTTTATAAGATGGCCTATAATATAATCTCTCCCGTTTTGTAATGTCTATTAAAATCTATAGCGATTATGAAATGCAAATGCAAAAAAGTATCGGCGCGCATTGGTGCCGATTGCGCCTGGTGCTCGAACGTCTTATTGCGTCACGACCCAACTACCCTCACTTTGCTAATATTCGTAATGACTAGCGGTGATTTGTTGTTAACTGACTAGTTCTATAATTAGCCCGTTGTGTAGAATCACAGTACATCTCTATTACATTAGACATAATTTTACATAGCCCCTCTATTAGTTTGTAACAGTACCTATAATATTATCTAAAACGTGCTGCGAAAGGTTGCCGCAACATATAACCGTATTTTCCATTCGTACACTTAACTAGTGTTTTTATCTGAACCCCACTAATTGTTTCAAAATTTAGTCGACCATGTCACCTCGGCTAAATTAATTCTAAACTTTGTACATTTACATGAATAATTAGGACTCTGTCGCTCCTTCATTTGCATTTCCAAATCCTTTAAAAGTGCTTAATATTCTGGACTTTTGTTTTGATATCTTTTAATGTAAATAGGACATCTTGAAATGCTGAGTTATTGGTTCGTGGGGTTTATAATTTTGTAAAGAGAAAGGACAGGACTTAATTTTTGTCTTTACATAAAATGGAGGCAATAATAAATGACTAAATATTGACTTACATTTTTGGATTTACTAAAATATAAACAGATATTTCAAGTGTGTTTTTTATGAAATAGTATCACCCAAAATACATTCCCAAAAGATATGGAAATAATTAATTATAATTTTATATATTTTAAGCCATTGATATGTTTTGATACCTATGCGATGATTCTTATGCGTCATAAATTAATCTTTAAATCCTGCTTATTACCTATTAAAAGTTGATAGGTTATAGTCCCTGTGATAACATAGTATAAAACAAAGTCGCTTGCCGTTGCCTGAACCTATGTATGCTTAGATCTTTATAACTACGTAACGGATTTTGTTGCGATTTTTTTAAATACAGTGATTCAGGAGAAAGAAAGAAAGAAAAAATTCTTTATTCGTGTATATATAACATGCATAACATAGTACGTTCGAAAGTATGCGGGTAGTTTAAAAATAATTTCCAATCTCGATATAAATATTACATTTGAATAACCCTTTCCATTTCCACAATATTTCTTTCTTTAATGGCACTTTGAAAGCCAACGCTTCACTTTAAGCATAAAAAATGTAAATTGGAGACATCAAATGAGTCGAAGTGCAAAAAACGTTTATAAATAAATGAGAGCAGAAGTTATCGTGGTTAAGGGCTGGTTTTATCTATGAAGTTATGTCAATTGCTCTTTTACACTAATATTATAAAGAGAAAGATATAATTTTTTGTTTTTTTAAATTGAATATGTCATTTAGGTCCTTTTACCATTAAATCCTACATCCCTGATGAAAATAGGCTATAACATAATGCTACGGGAGCGAAGCCGCGCGGAACAACTACTACTAAATAGATCAACTTGGTTACAATTACTCGATCCTTATACTAGCTTTTCTCCGTCTCCAATTCCCGTAGGATTTCTGAGTTTCTAACAATCTCTGTAAATTATATCCAAATGGGGTCAGTATGAAGTAGAGACAGACAGACAGACAGTTTACTTTCGCACTTATAATATAAAAAGAATACGCCCCGAATTGATAACCTCCTCGTTTTTAGAGAAGTTGCTTAAAAAATAAAGTAAAGATAAGGATTGTAAAAAAGTAAAATCGATCCTTACTGAAGACGTTTTTCTTAGAAGTAAATGAAGGTCTTTGCGGTATAAAAATGAGATTAGAGTTAAGTAAATAGTCTGGAACGATTTCATTGCTACGAGTTATTACGTCTTTATTCGATCTCTGCCTATAAAGTTATGAGTTTAGACACAACCAGCGTTCTATTAGATTGCGAGCAAAAACGGCTTGAGGTGAAAATCAAATCAATTGGACCGAGAAGCAATTTTCTAATATTTTCCTCGAATATATTCCGGTAGGAATTCGATTGCATTAGTAGGACAGGAATAGTTGAAGAGCAGAAATAAAAAAGATAGGTACAGGAGTCAAACTCCATTTAAGCGACGACGAGCAACACATTTTTAGAAGACACCAATCATCGTCCCGAAATCTCAGTCTATATTATGTTATCACTACATAGTATAAAACAAAGTCGCTTTTTCTGTCATGTGTCATGTTGTATGTCCCTATGAACGCTCAAATCTTTAAAACTACGCAACGGATTTTGATGCGGTTTTTTTTAATAGATAGAGTAACTCATGAGGAAGGTTTTTATGTATAATATCATCCATTAAACCCGTGCGAAGCCGGGGCGGGTCGCTAGTTTTTGACATATGCTTCAGTGTATGCGTAACATGTGCGTAGGTATGAATAAGGAGAGGCTTAGTAATGGGAAGTTGATTGAGGAGTAGAATAGGATGGGAGAGGAATGGGAATACACGTCGTAAGAAACTAGTGTAATACTGCTTCGCGCCGATCACCTGCTGGGGAGATAGTAAATTCATCTGGTACGAGCTCGGCCCAATCGTGGAATGTTCGGCTCCCACTCTTATTGCTGAAGATGTTATGCAGCAGAATTACCCTCTGTCCCCTCTTACGACACTCATGGGTAGAAATGGGGTAACGACACATAATATATTCTAACCCGTGGCCTGACTTCATTGAATTAGATTTGTAACTAAAATGGCAGAAATCATTTTTAAATATTTTATTACGTATTATATCAGTAAAATCTCCAATATAAAATGGAATCAATTGGTTCGAGAAGCATTCTTACTCGAAAGTACTGATAGGAATTCGATTGCATAAATATGACAGAAATAGTTGAACTGCGCGAGAATTTCGATTCGACTTTTTGACGTTGGTGCTATTTTGCCCGTAATATTATATTTTTTTCGTATAATAAATTGGTAACATTTGTGTTTGATAATGATATTTACAACTAATTTAAAAACTACGTGACTAAAATGACTTGATGTAAAAATTATTTATACATATCACGTAAACTAATTAATTACAAATAAGTCAATTTAGGCATTCCCTATTTTCAACGTATATTCTTTAAAAACCCTTA
Organism: Phoebis sennae; assembly: GCA_001586405.1. Classification (NCBI taxonomy): domain Eukaryota; kingdom Metazoa; phylum Arthropoda; class Insecta; order Lepidoptera; family Pieridae; genus Phoebis; species Phoebis sennae. The sequence goes on along the minus strand of LQNK01000823.1, from coordinate 471,317 downwards.
AATTTATTTAAAAAAAGCTTTAAAATTTTGTTTGTGTGCTTGTGGTCAGAGGTATCTCAATTTAAAATTATATGAAATAAAAATGAAGTGCCATAGTTGAATATAAGTTTTTTCTAAGTTTTATAAAAAAACCTTTATTATGGTTCGCTTAAACAGTTTATTCTTTGTTAATAAATTCAAGCTCCATTGTTTTATAACTCAAAGGCGAACATAAAACTAAAAGACTTTCAACCGCTTATTTCTAAGAAAATTCTCTGAAAATATTTAGATACCCTTATTAAGAGAACAAATTTTTGCACATAAATCCCTTTTATCATAATTTTTTCCATCATCTTATCTATTGTTTAGGCCCTGTAATTTATCTCTCGTAAAATATTTGAGAATCTTGCACAATCTGCTTTTTACGTATAATAATAACATGCGTTGTTTTCGCGGCATACTTTTTATGTCATCGGAGGTTTTTTATCTATGGCCATAATTTAAAGATGGCGTACGATTTTGTTATTTTTTTTAATGTTTACGAATTTAAAAAGATATAAGTATGGGAAGATAAAACTGAAACTCGCCCAATAATATGGTTTCTTATGATAATAAAAAATGCGTTATTTTCGCGCTATATATTATATGTCGACGGAAGAAACTCGTTAATACTATTTGCCTTATTGAATAGAATTGTGCCTTATAACTATCCGAGAACAAATAGTGCAGAGTTTTATATTCCGTGTTCAAGGCTTATTGTCTGACGTCTTTTGTTTGAATTTCAAAGGAACTAGCGTAACGTAACTAAATGATTATCTATCATCCTATTACGACATGAATTTGATATAGACGCTGTATTATGTATTCATTCATAATAATAATATGTGGTGGTGTAAGGGATAAGCGATGTTTTGGATCGATGTTTTTAATTTTAAGGCCCATAGCACATGGCGTATTTTAAACGCGCAGGCGACGCGCGTATTAGGAACGCGCGTCTTCGGCGCCGTAGACGCCGATTCTTGCGTTTGCATTGATACAAGTGCGCGCATGAAGCGCGTATACGCGCGTACCAATGAGATTCGTTTAATTTGTGTTTTTTTTATTTTTTAAAAGAAATACTAAAACCAGCATAAGCAGTGTTGTATCAACGAACGCCATTGTACACCTGGAGAGAGAAGTTTGGTCAAAACGCAAAGGCTACGAGGAACTTCAGCTTGTACACGCGCAGTAGAAGCACGTTTCACGACCGCATTGTGTGCTTAAGTTACAAGGTTGCGTTCAAATCTCGTATGAAGCGCGTATACGCGCGTCATCTGCGCGTCGCCTGCGCGTATAAAATACGCCGTGTGCTATGGGCCTAAAACAAGTTTACAAACCGTGCATTGTTTTGAAATTAAAATTGAAAATATTACAGTTAATATTAACTGAATATTTCCAATGACGTTCCCTACGTTTCTACGTTTGTTTCTAATATAATTGCTAGCTTATATTTCTGTGACGACATTTCACTTTTCCCGCGTAAAATAACCGTTCGCGCTCTAACCCTTTGACGTCACTCAACACCTGTACTAATATTCTGTTAACCTGGTACATAAAATGACACCGCGTCTACTCCCATACGAAGGTGACTACAATTTCCTAGTACTAGGAAGTAGGAACCCAGAATATTATAGATATCTTAGCTATGATGTCATTTCGCTTTTCCCGCGTAAAAATGTTATTCGCGCGCTTTTCATATGACGTCAATCTTTTGACGTAATAATCAACCAATTGGAACCAAGTTTTGTTTGTTATGTTATTGATACGCTTTAGACTTACGCCTAGTAGGATATTTGACTGTCCATAAGTAAAATGAATCGTTTTATTTTGGACTGGGCATAAGCAATCGTTAACTGGATTTTACAGGATTTATTCCTTATTAGAGAAACATTTACAAGGAGTTTGATCCCTGGCTGGATAAACCTAATGACGCAGTTTTTAATTTCATCGGATTCTTTATGGGCTTTTTCATTATTTCGGATTTAGCGCAGTTTCCCACTTTCCTACTGTATAATATACTAGCTGTTCCTCCCACTCCCATATCATAATATTATATAGCATATATCTTACGGAATCTAATTTTTTTCCAAAAATTATGGATTAATACTCGCGGATAACGTAGCTTTTGAATGGTGATAGAATTTTTAATGTCAGTTCAGTAGTATTTGAGCCTATACATTACAAACAGTTTTCCTCCTTATATTAGTGTAGGTAGAAATGATAATATTCGCTTTTACCTCGAGCGTGAACCAAACAAAGGCTATAATTGTGTTATTCTCGTTCAAGATAGACTCCTTTAATGTGCCGCCGTGATACATATTAATTTGCCTTGTTAATTACATACATGTACCGTATTCAAGACATTGATGTTTGACAGTAGCGGGTAAGAAAATTGATATTAAGTTATTGTTATTTATATACTTTATGAATTGTTGCTTCTTGGTGGTATTGTACATCGTTTCTATTTAGAGAAAAACACATACTTTTCAATGTTTATATAATAATATAGTGGAATTGGAAAAGTAAAAATGTGTTTTTCTCTTAGTTGAGATATTCTCTTAGTTATCTAATTCAAAAGGGTACGTATAAAATGTATAAATATAAAAAAAATCATTTAACTGGTTACTAGCTTTATCCGCAGTTTCTTCGAGTATAAGCTTTATTATGGTAGTTACGTGTATCTTAATATGTACTCAGTGAAACATTTTTAGGAGTCATTTTATATACATGATATTTAGCAAATTAAGATTATATTTTAAGTGTATATTGTAAATGTCTCTGTACTGTTTCCAATAAAGAAAATAAAAATAAAATAAAACATTCAAATTCGTTCAGTAGTTTTTAGTTGAAAGCGTAACAAACATAATCCTCAAGGAAAGAAGGAGGAAGATGAAAGGAGCTACATCTACCCACAAACTGTTTTACAGTTTGGCAGAGTATTATGTAACAATATTTGCAATTGTTTCTTATTGAAAAAAATCATAAACGTTCTCACTTCCTATATTAATGGCTATAGGATCTATACAGTTAAATTAAAACAAAATATTGTTCGCAGCAAAATTCCTTGTCCTCAACATTTTTATAACTTTTAGTATGGTTAAAGTAAATTATATGCTTCTTATTGAAACTTCGTGAAGCGTAAGTTTATATTGAGCTAAACAGATTTAAATTGTATACTGTTGTTGTCTAGTTTGACAAATACGTCTTTAAATGATTTAGGTTGAGATAATATTTTATGCTTTGTATTGTTTCCTCTTGATGAAATGAAATGAAATGGATGAATTATATATTTATTTTATTAGTGTGGGAGAAAATAAAATATATTTCATTTCATATTTAGTATATCGAAAGCACCATACATACAAAAAACCCAACAAACTAAGAAACAATTTGTATTTTATTCAAATATATAAAGAAAAACTTTACTTTGTAACAATTTTCTACATATAATTAATATCTACATAAATATAGGTAATTTTATGGCTTTCCCAAAACGTTTACCATGGAAAATTAAGTTAAACATATATTATATGGTATATTAAAATCCCGTGTGGCGACGGGTACGAATACATGTGTCGCCACCCCATTTCTACCCGTATGCTCCGCTTGCCCGCTGTTACAAACACAATATATCTATATTATACATTAATGATAATAATTTTCGTAATTACTAGTAATAAGAAACAAATTTTTTTTTGTGTTAGATACAAAATATAAGCCCAAAACAATACTATTTGTTCTTCATACAAAACCTATATTTTGATCCCAACACCTACAAGTATATTACACAAGCATAGAGCTACGTGCAGCTCATACTCAAGAATTCTATCTTCCTTTGCAAGATGTTGCTGCTAAATTATTACCGATTCTTTGTGGGTTGAAGACTTTACTCGGATTATTTCGAAGATATCTCGCGATCATCATAAATTGTAAAGATTATGTTTGAACGTGTTTTCTTGTGGATTCATAATAATGAGGTTCTTATTACCCGACAGCGATAGAAGGAGGGTATTGTTGGTTTTGTAAGAATGGCATAGGCAATTTAAATATTCAAAATGGCGTTTGGAAATCAAAACAAAGGATGTTATTTTATTTTTCATAGATAATTCGGTCGGTTTTTTTACAGATAATTATTAATTATGCTTGTATAATGATTGCTCTTTTATAAAATTCATTATTTCGTAGACGCTGTCATGAAATTCAGATTTGCTTTACGTTGCTTTGAATGAAAAAAATAATATACAGTTTATAAAATAAGGCCCAGAAGAAGATGGCGCGACGAACTTGATTTCTAATTCACCAAAAGCGCTAAAACCTTCTACTTTACCAAAACATTGGATAAAATAGGAAATAATGTGAGAGGGAAAGGGAGGCCTTTGTCAAATGCCATTTTTTGCGAAATTCTTGAAATACTTATTATAATATATTGTTATAATATTTTGATATTAAATAAAAGTATTTTATTTAATATCAAAATACCATCCAATAACTTAAAAAAACGCAATTTCATATATTTGCCTTGTATAAAATATTTAAAACATAATTGGTATGTTAGGTGTAAAAGCTTGCAGCTGCAGGTGTAATACGAATTTACCAATTACTGCCGTCAGTCGATGAGCTCCAGTTGAACTGTGCATAAATAATAGGGCTGATACTTCATGTTTATTTGAAATTTCTTTTATGTATACTTTCACCCGTGTGGAGACGGGTTATAATACGTGTGTTACATTTCTACCTTTGGGTGTTGTAAAAGGGCGACACATGGTAATTCTGCTGCATAACATCTTCAACAATAAAATAGTGGGAGCCAAATATTGTACGATGGGCCAAGCTTGCACTGCTGCAAATACCACCTGGTTTGGTGATACAGGCCGTTTTATATGTATCGCCGATCTTCTGCTGGGGGGTGGTTGTTTCACCGGTGTGAGCTTGGCCCAATCGTGAAATGCTCAGCTTCCCACTATTTAATTATTTAATAATTGTCGTCTCACGTTTTAAGGTGAAATAATTATCATTTCGGCCAATTTTCAAATGGCCCATCGTACAATATTTGGTTCCCACTATTTTATTGTTGAAGATGTTATGCAGCAGAATTAATATATAATGAGGATGGGTGACTATCCAGTGCGAGCTTTTCATTCGAAATTATAGGAGCTTTTTAAATGTAAATAGAAGTCATAATATTCAGATTTTAAAACACTACCAACAATTTCTAATTTTCATCTAAGGTCCAAGTTAAGGATTCAGTTTACACTGGGATAAGTAGAGGATGGCATCAACAGAATTTCGGTAAAAAACGTTGGCAATTTGAATGTGTGTTCTAGGCATAAAATTAATTAATTTGTTTTAAATTACCCGCTGACAACCCTAACCAATGAACCGCAAGAAACGTGATCCCACCCGACACGACCAATTAGTTATCACCATTAATTCGTCCGTTTAATATGTTAACAGACATCGATGCGATTTCAATTCATTATAATTAAAAAACCCTTTACAAATCCAGCAAATGTATTTTTGTAACACTCACGAAGATAACTGCCATCTCAGTCACCCGTGACCACGCTCGCTGTAAAGTATTCGAAACGACGGGTTAAATAATAATGTAAAATAATGTTTAGTAAACCGCGTTTCACTTTTACACAATACAAATCATTTTTTCAACATATTTTTAATAGAATTGCTTTTTAATACTTTAAAATATGATCTGATCTATGCGGGTGTAAGTGAAAAATCATGTTATTTTTTAATAGATCAACATTTAACATATGATAATAGAAATGCTTAAAAAGACTGCAAGCCGCATGCCGACAACATCATAGGATGGCCGGCGTCAATAGATTCATCTACATCTTCACAAGCATTAATTAAACTAATTGTCGACAACCCTAACTAAAATACCGCAAGAAACGTGATCCCACGACACGACCAATTAGTTATCGTCATTAATTCGTTCGATTTATTTGTTAACGATACGATTTTAATTGGTCCCCGGCTATAGGCCAATAAATGTGTGACTCGTTTATTTTTAATTTTCCGGACGTACGCCTTTATTAAATGTTTAGCAAAGTTTAACCTTTTTTATTGATACTCGTTTAGGAACAAAAATTGGGTGTAGTTAATTTTGTAGCTGTATAATTGGTATGGATTAATATGCCTCAATAAACGTTTCAATGGCTTTAATATATTTTTATTGTTGTACTTATTGAAATATAGTTCTAGAATGAGAAATCAATACTTATCTAAGTTATTTGTGTTAAATTGATACAATTCGTTTTGTGGTACATCGTATAATGAACATGTTTTTATATTAATTACATTTATCACAATATTCAATAACTTTTATTACGCTCTCACAATAATTGCATCTTCTTTCTACCACGCTGAAAAAAAAGAGAGTCCAAAAGCGCGGCAATCCGCATTGGCCAATCACAATGCCGGATTGCCTTTTAATCGTCGAACTTGCAATAGCTGGCCAGTTATTTAAGGCAGGTTACTGAAAATAAGGTTTTAATGTATATTTAAGAAAACAAATTTAAAGCAAAATTGCTAAGTTTATTTTATGGTCTGATGTGATCATGCCTGATGTCCTATAAGTGGTGCCAAAATTTTTGTACAAACGATACTAAGAATAACAGAGCTTGTTATGACTGAGGAAGGTATTAAAATATAATCAAAAATTATTATAATCTATATATTTTATATAAAATATATTTTATTATCCTGGTAGTTTATTAACAGTTTATTTAGTTAAATAAAAAAATAAATTTAAATTATGAGAAGTAAATATTTGATCTATTACAGTTACCCTAGCGAGAGTTTAAAATACTGAAATTTATGATCTCATAAGCGTAGCCTAAGACTTATTCAACCATAACCTTATACCTCGAATACATCTTAGATTTATCCCGTGTAATACCACCATTCAACATTGATTCCTACGTTACATGTTATAAGAGTGATTTTCGGTTGATGTAACTTGATTTATAGATAGTAAAATGTGTGTTCACCGTACATGTGGAATACCCATCGTTCACACATAAGGGGCTATATGTCTTCCTGATTTAGGTGACGACACTATTGACTATTCGATGGTCGCAACGTAGTTCATGACGTCAAAGAGAAAGCAAAATGAACATATTGATTACGAATTTCCAAGGATTATATTTGTGCAAAATAAAAGCAAAGAAAGAACTAATATAATATGTTAATCTTATTTAAATATTAAGCGAATGTCTTTAATCTATTTATCATCCATACTAATACATATTATAAAGAGGAAACATATTTTGTTTTATGTGTATGTTTGTAATGTTTTGAAACAAAAACTTCTGAACAAATATCAAAGAGTTTTGCTACGGGAGCGAAGCCAAGAGGAACAGAAGTTAAATACATTATTGTAATGATCTTTGAGTAACGTGAAGAGTTGTAAAATATTTATGTTATTAGTTCTGCCCTGCGGTTTCACACGCGTGTACAGCCCGTTTCCGTGGGATTAAAAGTATCCTATGTCCTTCTCCTGGTCCTTAGCTATCTATTGTAACGTTGTAACGTTACACGTTATAATTTAATATAATTTATCTTATTTTTAACCTTTGCATTAATAATATTTATCAATATATAATCTGTTCAAACTCAATTTTTAGTCTATGCAATATCGATTATTAAACGGTTGTCAAAATGTAATTTCAAACGTCATTCATACTAGATGATCTGTGGTTCCTCCATACCGGCCAGCTGGGGTATATAAGGTCGAGCGCGTATGCGCCGGGCCCTTTCTTTTTAATTAGAAAAATCCTTGCAAGTGGACACCGAATTATTATATATATTTATCTGCCACGAGTACAGTGTAACAGTTTATCGTTTAATTATTTAAATTATTTTACACTTATTTGTGTTCATATAACCCCACTGGGGTGTCACGCTACGGGTGAGAATCTGTCACGCTACGGTTAAGCATCTTCAACGCTACGGCTACATTTTCAACGCTTCGGTTGAAACATTTGTAACGCCACGGCTACATTTTTTACGCTTCGGCTGCAGAATTTTGCCACGTTACAGCTGCATCTTCCGGCTTACGGAACCGAGGGATATTTGCTACGTTTGGGAATCTCTGGTGAAGAGATTCCATCGTCGTGTTTGCCCTGCTGAAGGGACACGTTGGCATTCCTCGGGCTTAGCAGCGACACGTGGCCAACACACCTCCAGGCCTACGCACCCAGGCGCACCCTCCATCCAGCGCCACCCTTTTTATTCAGGGGAGTAACGGCCCTATCTAGTAGCAATAGACCTAGGCACACCACGACCCTATTTAGTTTCATTTTAATAATTATTATTATATAATTTATTTAATTTAAATATATTAAATTGTTGTTGACTATACGGTGAGTTTTTTTTATTTCACCCCACCGTAAACGTCACACTATAACTCTACTACCCTACTAATTTTCTACGAATTGGTTTAACAGATCTCGAGTTATTAGTGTTGTAACAAACCCGTATACTGTAGTATCTTAGAAATGGTACAGATATATAAATTACTACATTAAATTAAATCCGAAACATATTATACGGGGCGAATAATGTTAAAATTAGTGACACTGATATTTCTACATAAGCTACCAAGTTATGTTGTTAATCACAGTTTTTATCGAGAATAATTCAATTCTAGGTGCTATAGTAACCCTATTGTACGTGCCTCGGAGAGCACGTAAAGCCGTCGGTCCTGCGCCTGATCTCTCTCCGTTCGTGTCGGTCTGCCGTCCCAAAGGGCTATAAGGGTAAAGGAAAAGAGAGTGAACCTGTGTTTGCGTACATACTTGTGCACTATAATATCTCCTGCGTTCCTGGCTAGTCTCTGTTGAGATTGGCCACCATGACCGTTATCAGTCGGGGAATCATTATATTTATCATGAACACCACTGCACCTACAACTCAACTAAACTTCATAAAAGTAGATAATACGTATTTCCTCATTATTCCCAGCTTGTTTATTTCAGTTCTGTAAAGTTTATGTAAGAGAAGCAAACTATTTCTAAAGCGATAGTAGGTTCAAATAAACTTGTGTACTGTAGGACATGAAAACTCTTACGGGACTTGCGCTATTGGAAGTAATACACTGCTGGACTTAAAGTTTGGGACAGAATTAATTTATTTTCTTATTGGTTATTTACAGTATATTTATTTTTCTCGTTCGTTTATGATGTATTATTTTAAATTCTGTTTGGTTGATGGTTCAGTGGATAGTGCATTTGGGGCGAGAACTCCTAGGTTCGATCCCCAGAGGACCTTCTTATATAATGTACGAGATTTCACTTTTCAATTTTATTTATTCTATTTTCTAGTTATATATGGCATTAAATTTTAAACCGGGTGGCAATCTGATTTAACAACTATTTAATAAGAAACAGAAATGAGTTATAAAGTCTTTAAAACGCGGTTTATTATACATTACAACAACGAACAACGTCTAAATATGGAAGGTATTCGCGTTTAAACGAGTACTTTCCATAGAGAAAGTACTACATATAAAGTTATTCATTAGGTCTGAGCAATATCATAAATTCGATAGATATTTTTTAACTATTAATGATAGTTACATAGACATGTATAACATAACATGTAATTAATGTAATTTTTCAAGTTGCCCAATATTTTTGCCCGCATTACACTGCCTTTATATAGCATTGTACCCTCGTACTTATGTAGTAATGGTCAGAGATGTTTTCTTTCATACCGGACTTCGCCTTTTGCGAGTGCTTGAATTCAGACCACTATTCACATATTTAGGCTAAGGTAAATTTGGGTTGGTAAAAGAGAATTAGGTCTGATTAATTAGATTTTTAAACATACCTTAAAAGCCGTAGTGCTTCAGGTATGTTTGTGAATGCTAGGATTGATGGATTCTCAGGTATCATCCGAAAATGATCAGGATCTGATCCGCAGGGTCCGTGAAAGCTCTAATAACTACCTGAAGTGCATTGCTGAAAGACCCACCTAGATCCCAATGTAGTCTCTCTCTTCATGAAGCATTGGACAAAACTTCAAGTATATAAGAGGGCTTTGTTTGACCTGTTAGTATTATTTTTTAAATTGACATTATATCATCTTTTGATATTTAATAAACCTAAAGATATTTGATAATTAATGTGCGTAATGTCTCCCCATTATTAATGTACAAATAGTTATAAAAAAATGGTGGTGAACCTGAGTCATAGACGGCCGAATGTTGTAGATCAATTAATCTATACTAATATTGTGAAGAGAAAATATTGAGAAGAGAAATTATTGTATTTTTTTCACACAAAACCTACTGGAACGATTTCCTGAAAATTCATTCACCAAAACAATGCTTGATTTTCCCTGAGCTATATGGGCTTGGGTGAATTTCATAATTATGGACTATGTAATAGGGAATATGCGGTAGGGGTAAATATCGACCACAAATTCTTTTGAAGGTATATTTCTTACTCATGCAACAGCTGGTAAAATAAACTATTCAAATCAACAGCCATTACTGCCTCCCTAGTCACCATATTTAACCGAACTTGACGCTTGGCAGCAAAAGTAACGATGCAAATATTATTGCGTTACAGACCAGTAGCAGTTAATGAAATAAATAGCCATGCTGTGTTCAACTGGCAACGACACTCAAATGTTAACGTTAGGGGTGTCACGTTACAGTTTTCTCTGTGTGGGACATACTATATAGGTATTAAATCAAGAGAAATAAAGAAAAAACTAAATTTTAAGATAAATGCAAATATATATTTACAATATACAAAGAAACCCAAGGTGGGTTTCTTTAAAAAGCGGATATATTTTGTATAAAGCTATCTATTTTTACAAATCAACACTTACGTAACGTAACTATTAAGGCCGTCATTTTTTCGTTAGAAAAATATTTTTTTTTAAATAAATTAAATCATAATTTTATAAATTTTATAAAATCTTTATAAATCATTATCATGGCAGAGCAGGCAAAGGAGTGGGTTTACTGATGTTCAGTGATTATCAGCCGCCCATGAACACCTCAAAAACCAGGAATGTCACAGGTGCTTGGCCAGCCTTTGAGGGGCTTATAGGTTCGTCTCTTGTAGGCTCCAATGTCAAATATAGTATGTATATAGTATTCCCGAGACCGCAGATGTAATGTCATTCTACAGCTTCACCACACGAAAAAAGAAATTCCGGGTGACCAACCAGATGGTGCGGATAGAAGTTTATATTACGGTGGGACGTGCGGTGGAGGGACTGTGCAACAATTCGAGAAGCCCGATGTTGAATGGAATCAAAAGGAAGGTACTTTTGGGCTTCTGCCCAGAGATGAGAGCAGATGTGGCCGCACCTGAGCCTTGTACAGCTGAAGTATTTGGGCCGGCTTGAACTATTGTCTCGATATACTGAACAAAATTTAATTTTATTAAAGTCCACTGTAGCAGCCCTAGCGCCTTCCCTTATTTACGACCTGTTCCAAGAATAGCCCAATGTTTTAACGCTATTATGTGCAGTTATAGTTTTTGAGTTGTGAATTGTGGGCCTACAACGTAGCCAAATGGCAAATATTATTTCACTCTGCCCGTGGATTTGCTTGTTCTGAAGCAATTGGAAACCATGTATGTAAGCCTCTGAAGCGTGTTAAAATACCCAATTAACCAACTATAGTTTATATATAAGGTATACATGGTGGGGATAACGGAATCTTTTAAAGATGCGTGAATAAAAAGTATGTAGACTTTCAATAAGATATTATAATCTATATTAAATTTTTAAGTCGAGAGAAGAAATAATAGAAAAAAATACCTTCACTTTTTAAAACAATAAATATTTTTTCTACGCAGTTTGTGGATATTTCTGAAATGTAAAGTGATTTAGTTTGAAATTCAATTACCTACGTAGTGTTTATACTCTTAACGGATTATTTTTTTTTTATTGACAGTTTCTATGTAACATTTTGTATATTTTTGCTTTTTATTATATGTATTAAATTATTTCTGTTTTATTATTATACCTTATGCTGTGTCCCACGGTTTTACCCGCGTTTTGACCCGCGAATATTCCCGTTATATTTTTAAATTTTTGGTATATTCACTGTCTATAACTGCAAGAACTGAGTATTGTTTTGGTAACGAATTTTAATGAAGTAAAAATTATTAAATGAAGAAGGTTATGTAGAATAAAAGCTTCTACTCGCGGCTTCGCTTGCATTAATTTCGGATAAAGATCGATAAAGCTAAGTTAAACCTTATAGTTATCACCAGCTTATAGTTTATCTGTATACGAAATTTTATCAAAACCACTTCAGTAATTGATATATATCAAATTTCAAAATAAAGTTATTGACATGAACGAAAAAGTGTAACATTATATTCATATTCCCGTTTTTTATTTCCATTATAGGTAATGTAGAACCTACTCATATTTCATAATGATGCGATTATTTAGAAGCTATTGTTAGCTCGCAAATCCTATTAAGAGTACAATGTGCGACAAAATTGGATGTCATGAAATTAAATTAAACCAAACATTATGTGAAATATAGACTTTGTAATGAGCACTAAAATTAAAATAATCACGCTGTATATCTAACTGAACGAATAAAGCTCTCATTATGTCGTATTTGTATTTAATTTTGCTATATTATTTTAACGTAAGCGTGCTTAATTAAGTTTTTTGAGTACAGGATGTTCAAATAACCTGGTGTTATTTAGGTTTCTAGTCCCAATTAGCAAAATGGAATTATCTTAAACTCTTTCATTACGTAACGAGTGTATGGAAGAAAATCAGATGAAAATGGAATTAAATTGTGTTCTATGACACTTAAAAAATATGGCCTATGTGTCATACATGGAACTGTATAGAATTATTGTATTCTTTGTTCCATAGAGCACAATATAGTCCACGCGAGTGTTTTTGCGGGCGGAAAGCTGGTTTGCTATAAATAAAAACGCTTTATTAAATGTTTCCAATATGAAGAACCTCCGCAAATAAGTATAAAATAACTCGAAATTAAATCTATACATAATATTCACAATTAAACAGAATATTCACAATTAAAAAGATAAATTATAAAAGATATCTCTTAAACTATTCAACACAACGTTTTTTAAAGAAAAACACATCTTTATACTTTGAATTAAAAAAAACACCTTTTACAATGTATTTTATGCAATTCCATCAAGAAAAATATCAAAACAAAGTATAACGTATATTCAAAACAATTTCAGTTCACTAACGAAAACTCCATTTCATGGAACTAGTTTAAAGTTAATTTTTCTTCACATTAATTAATAGAATTCTCTGCACATTTACTTTTAAGTCCTGCAAACCCGCTGACAGGTGTAGTTACAGAAAATAAAATAGAACTGAGTAATATCCTGAGCTTTGCGGGCGGAAATATACGGCGGTATACTAGGAAAAATGTAATTTAAATCAATGTGTCTTTTACGAGTAATGAATTAGCTGATCCGCGCGGCTTCGCTCCCGTAGCATGATGTTATATATAGTCTGTGGATAATGTAGCTTTCGAATGGTGAAAGAATTTTTAAAATCGGTCCAGTAGTTTTTGAGCCTATTCATTGCAACCAAAAAAAGTTTTCCTCTTTATAATATTAGTGAAGAATAAATGAATGAATGAATTAAAAAAATGATTTGCAGTTATTTGAACAAGAAGAATACATTAAAAATTCCAAATTTCAGTCTTATCGATACAAGCGATTCTTTACAGACAGTAGTAGAGGAAAGATTGCATAGGAAGATGAAGAAGTGCACAGCAGATTACAAAAGATATATGCAATGCATAAAATATAACATGTAAAATGTATATAACATGACTTACTTGACTTAAGGTCCTAAGTCCTAAGTCCCCTCTGGGGACCACAGAGGGCGTCCGCAGTACTACGCCATCGCGTTCGGTCTTGGGCTTCACCTCTATCGCATTTGATTCAGCTGCAACAGATCAAAGCTAGTATAATATATGTCGATTGCGATGGGACAAGATCTAAAAATTGACTAAATTTAACCCTAAATCTAATAAAAATAACTTTGCCTTACCACATTTTTAAGTTATTTTATACATCAGAAACAAAAAACTTTAACAGCGTTTTCACAACTGAACTGTTAATAAACTGAAAACGTCGAAATAACTGCATAATTTAAATATTAATTGAGCATTTACTGCACAAGTCACGTGTTTGCAAGATTTCGACATGTAAACAATTCATTAAGGGGATTGCAGAATTATTTATTCTATTTAATCCGATTGTTGCTCCTTTAAATGAGGGATGTCATTTCGTCAAAAGTTAAATTATCTGTGATTAAAATGGATTTTAAAACGGGACTTTCGTAAAAGCGGACGATTTATTGTGATTCATATTTTTTTAATATAAAGTGGCTTGTACACGCTGCCTCACTCTCGTGAAATTACGTATAACAAACAACAGTGAACATAACGATTAACACATAGTTCTTCTACACACTCCAAAGAACATAATATAACAAAAAATCAAGATGTTTGCTTGAAGGCCTGTGTTCTCATCCCATTTCTCTCCCACACTTTTCCACTCCTCTCCCTATCCCCTCCCCTTCAAAGTATTTGCGATAGTTTGCTGTTGTGAATGTTCATGGGCCGCGGTCAGTCACTTAACATCTGGTGAACCGTATAAGAAGTTTGGTCGAGTAAATAAATCGTAATCGAATTTATCCTTTTTATATTTGTCTTTATTTTAAATGATTTAATTTATTTATTTGTCTAAATATTTATTAAAAGTCTTGTAATTTCTAACTAAAAATAAGGAATAATATCATCGCCTGTATTTTCAGTCCACCTATTTCAAACTCGTAATAGGACGATACAGTTGACAAATAGCTCGCAAGCGAAATTCAATCATATTCACTTTATAATAGAACAATTTTTCAATTACCACGCCGTGATTTATGTTTGTCGAGTTTTCTTGTAAATAAGAACAATATTGTAGCAGTCTTTGTGTTTTTCTATTTCATTACGAAATAACTGGAGATACTGTCTTTAAATAGAAACTTAAATGGCTTTTTAAATGTTCAAAACGTTTTAATGTTAATAGTAATTGTTCTTTTAGTACGAAATTAAAAACTGGTTGATATTAGATTTTTGTTCTGTTTGTTTGAAATAAAGTCAAAGCTTTAATGATAGAGTATGAAATGTATAGAAAATAATAATTAAATGTCAATTTTAGCACTTCAAAATGATTTATGTACATTAGCTTCCCTTCGTGACTTCAATTCGAAACATTTCAAGGAGAATGACATTCTTTGCGACTTTAGAGGCTTATCGATATCAAAACATTGGTTTTCATGAACATACAAACAGACAACCCGACAAGCAGATAAAGTATCTATGTTTGGATTTCTATAAAAATATTTTATGTGCACAAGTTGTCCAGTTACCGTTTAGTTATGTTTATATTCTCGTATGCGAGAGAGGGTAGTCGTCAAACTGATAGATGTCTTGCGCTCAGAGTTCTCGTTCTGAAAATAAATAATAAAAAATATAAATATAATTTTTTAGATAAGAGAACATAGAGGGTAGTAGTATAACAAACAATAATTATAATACTTATTTGTGGATTTGATAAAATAAAGGCAACATTATATTATTAAAATAATAAGTATATAAAACGGGGGCAAACATTTTGTGAAGTTTACGTTTGTTACCTTACTTTATAGCAAACACATTGAGTACGCATTAAAATAAAAAAAATATGTCCGTATCTTATTAAATGCTGGAAAGAAAAACTGTAAAATATCCCTGCTTCGTATTACACTAGATAATCTGTAGTAACATTAATCCTATCTTGCACCAGATTCCTTGCACTTTCCTTTCTTATTTTGCTTTAAAAATGCTGAAAAAAATAACTTAACTAAATGTTTTGAGTACATAGGAATGTAAGTAAATAAATTATAACGAAAAGAAAATAAAGTTGTTGTTTTCAACATTTCGGTAAGTTTATATGAATTTAAAAGAAATTTGAAATTTCATATTCTGGAAGTGATTGACACGAATATTTAATTAATAATTAAAAAAAAAACTTTCCTAGTGGTCGCATAGTTGACAAATTCGACGAAAAAGTAACAACAAAGAAATCAAAATCATCTTTCTGCTCTTCTTCATACAAATTTTATCTCTGCCCTATTATCGTTCGTGCAATTTTCGGAAGATAGGACGTGTTTTCTACTTTCGTCTACATAATTTTCGTAAGAAAGCGTATGTATTTCCTTTACGTATCAATAATGCTAGTCCTCTATACCTAAAAAACATTTCCTGTAATCTCAAACTTCGTTAATACAACGATTGGCATGATCCCGCTGAACCATAAAATGTAAAGAAAGCCGGATGTTAACTCTTGTTATGATCTATAAAGTTCGCACTGAATGTGACTTCATTCCGCGAGTGGTTCCGCCGATAACCGTCATCGTTTTATGTCTTCGATTTGTGAATACTTTATTTGATTCAATTAGGATGGATAAAGCGTAAACAGATCAGGTTATAGCGGTAATTCCGATCGTTTGGGAGCGTATGCGAAGGGGATTGCATTTATTATATAAATAGATAAATATTCTAGGGAATTAAACGGCGCCATCTAGTTCCAAACAAAGCAAAGTTTGTACTATGGAAACTAGATAACTGATAGACATAGTTATACATACTTTTTTGTATATACATACCATAGATAAACCAGGAAGATAAATGCCATAGACCATTGCCACATCCACTGCGCCAATCGGATCGTCAAAATTATTAGTCGTCAAATTTATTAGAATTTTACAACGGTATATGTGATCATACTTATAATGAATAGAAAGGAGTTAATTTGTGATTAAGTATAACGTAAAATGTATTGTATGCCGGACATGAGATAATAGAAAAATATTACGGGTGTATGTTATGTCAGGCGATAACTTTGTTTCATGATAATGATAATGATTTATAAGATTAGTCCCTTATAAATTCCAAAACTCGTCATTCCAATAGATAATTTCTTTATTCATAAAACAGATTTATTACTTTAAACACACAATAAATGTACACTAAATAGACGTTACACAAAATCACTACATAGTATAAAACAAAGTCGCTTTTTCTGTCATGTGTCATGTTGTATGTCCCTATGAACGCTCAAATCTTTAAAACTACGCAACGGATTTTGATGCGGTTTTTTTTAATAGATAGAGTAACTCATGAGGAAGGTTTTTATCAGCATTGCACCCGTGCGAAGCCGGGGCGGGTCGCTAGTAAAGTTATAAAGTTATAAGAGGGTATCGTGTTCTATGAAGAGGCCCTAGTACTAGCTTAGCATAATGCCTTGGTCAGTTGACTACCAAGTAAAAGAAAAAGATAATACCTTTGTTTTTTTTTAATTGGATACAAATAACTAACATATCCACGAATGTTTGAAATATCAGATGGAAAACCATTAATTACAATCGTAGAACAATAACAATGTTTCCTCGACTAATAACTACGCTTACGAGTAACCAAGTCCACTGGTAATATTTTGTTATGTTGGATCGTAATAATCATAAATCAAACATAAATCCGTTGCAATATCTTCTATACCAAAGTATGCTATTGCAACTGCAATAAATTAGACCACGGTAAAAATCAATCACAGCAACCAATCCAAGTAGCAATAAAGATCATTTCGTTTATCTGATTGTCTTGGCAAACCCGCAGTAACTTACCGACTGCAGTGAAGCTAAAATCCTCCCTAAGTTTGGACATCAATAAATTTATGTCCCAACTTTTAGTTTAGCGTCTCCAATACAGGTCAATACAATCGACATGGGGAATTTAAATCACAAACTTTGGGATAAACACGTGAAATGGAAGGTTACGGGATTTTGTTAAGTTCGAGAGACATTTGAAAGTAATTGTTTCTTCTTTTTGTTAATGGCACCACCCGATAAGCAGGAATTCGCCAATGTCCAGTATTTATAGGAGAGTCTCTTTTTGATTTTACAACTTATGACAGCTTCTCTTGATCTTGACATTTAACATTTAGGCATTTATCTCTTATTACTCCATATTCTAGTGCATAACCTATATTTAAGTTCTATTATTTGTTCGTTAATTAAGGTTTTCTTTTACATTTTAATATACATAATTAACAATGATATTAAGAGTCAATATACTTTTACTACTTTTACATAACCCTATTTAAGTTCATAGGTATATACAAGTAATTGTTTCTGTTGTAGAATGAACATTGACACAAGGCAACCCTGGCACTGAGGACAAGATGGCGCCGTAAGTCAAACCGTAAGCTTGCGTCACGTCATACAGATAAGATTGTTATCTATTTGCATATAAATGTGTACACCTTAAAAAGTGGTTTTATTAATATTACAGTTTCTATTTGAGATTGATTTGTGATAAAGGAAGGCAATTCATTATTAAACTAGCTTCTGCTTACGGTAAATTGGGGTCCATAATTGAATAAGTAACCTGTTACAAACTTTTAAAATATATAACAAAGTGTTATAAATAATATTACTAATGGGCTTTGTGTAATGGTAACACTGCGTAAGAGTTGGACCTAATGGAGGTAGATTCGATGAGGGTAGTTTTATAAAACAAGTTCATTTTTAGTGTGTTTCACTTCTAGATCATATATTGATAATGGAGTTCGTTACAAAGCACGTCACAAAGATTATAAGGACATATTATTCTAAAAACTCAGTCATACTGAAGTTATTTAAATTATAGTGGAGTGTAGTGTCTCCGAATAATGTTTACGTGAGTTAATATTGAGGAGTATAGTTTCGCAGAATTATGTTTATGCAAGTACAATAAAAATAGTATAATTTATAACAGTACTTATATATTTAACATTTTTATATAACGTATGTATTTAGTTGATTTAACTAAATTAATACTTACACACAAACAAATAAATAACGAACATTCCGCTTTATTGACAATAACATTGTTTTTACATCAGTCAGCAGAGCATAAACAGAATCGCGCAATTTCTAATAATATTATTTAGTGGTCATTCCATTATGGGTGCGGAATATTAATATGTTTTCGTCAAGATCATACGAGAGAAGCAATAAAATTCGGATGGTTGACGTTACATGTAATCAATATTATGTTTTAGAAAGGAACATTATTTGTTATCTTGAGTTGAAAGCTGTCATTTAGTCGAAGTCCAGTCATTTGGTAGTTTTACCAGGAGTTTTGAAAATTGGTCAATGTATAGTATATAAAAAAAAGGTTGCTAAAATCGTTTTATTGGGAATATCTCCTTTCCGACGCATTTTACGAGAAAAATATTTATTTACAAAATTAAAATAGAAAAAACATCCTAAAAGTTATGTGTTTTTTTCATAAAAGCAATAGTTTTGGGCGTACGAGCGCCACAAAGTACATGTCAATAGACGTTTTTAAAGAAAACTCATTTCCACTCCACCTGGAGGTAGAGTAAACCCTACGAATATTATAGCCAAAGTAATTTTGTTGTTTGTAACCTTTTTATGCTTCTCTACTTGACCATTCGCTGTCCAATCGCTGAACCGTATATCGTACGGGAAACCTTATGCTACTTTTATCCTGAAAATTGCTTCATCTTAATTGTATTTTTAAAACTATATTTTCGAATGAAAGCATTGTACGAACTAGTTGTTATTATTCAGATCAAAACTTGCCGTAACAATTGATAAAACATCAACGTTTTAAACCTCAAATTAAATTTTAAGAAAGATAAATCTGTTCGCGTTAAATATTCAAATCTTGTTCATAATGAGTGGGTTCTTAACGTGGATCGTTAGCGGTACAATGTCTTCTTTACTTTAGTAATTTATATGATTTGGGTTTATTACGCAGGCGATCCAAGTAATGCCTGATTTGAATAATTTTTGGATGGAAATTTGGAGATCAGAATTTACGCTCATCTCTTTGGGGTTACGTAATCAATGGAGGAATTGAATTTTTGCGTGTCTTATTCCATTTTCTTGTTCTATTTTTCGGGAAGAATTTTCCCGTTTTGCATCTCATGGTCTTATTATACTCGATTGGCGTGGTTTGACGTGTCTATTGTATATGTTTGATCTTACAAAATGATAATGTTATATTGAAAATTATTGATGAAAGTTTTTCTGTTCTCTACCAATTACTAGATAACTTTTTTAAAATCGCATAAATAGATCATTTTGACATAAGCGCATTCATATAACGGCCGTTTTCAATATTCTATCTATCCCTTGTTTTGCTTACTAAAGTCAAACAAATCTATCTATTTGCACTTACTTTGATTTATATGTATGCTGTCAATATGCTGTCAACGGATACATTTGCTATGACTGTTGTCTATCTATTGTCATATAATTTGACATAACAATCTATCCATAATCATTAATACTGAAAATGGCCGTAAACAAACTATTCGGCTTTATAGATTATTATTTATTTATTTTAAAACTTTAGTGTTTCATTGTTAGACAAAACCTCATTTCCAATATTTACTATTTAGTCCCTTATTTGTCCAATGTTTAAACAAAACAATATTTTAATTTATGATAAAGACAAAAATTACGATTTAAGAACCTGTCAGCTAAGTCCTAAACCTATAAATTAGATTATCATTAACTTTCAAAAGTCCAATGTTTAAACAAAATAATATTTAAAGGATAGAGACAACAATTACGACTTAAAACCCTGTCAGATAAGTCCTAAACCTATAAATTAGATTATCATTAACTTTCAGAATTCCCAAAGTTCGACCTAAATTTATCTGGCTTAAACATTTTCTATGAAACGTTATTTGAAATAAGTTAAGCAAATTGAAATATAACTCGGCCCAATTAAGAAATGCTAATATCTTGAAAGATAATAACGATTCTGTCCAGGAGACCTGATTGGTTAAAATATTGAAATTTTACGAAACGTTCTAGAAACAATTATTCATTTTTTTATAGCATAATGCAGTATAATTTCAATTGAAGATAGTTGAATGTAAGAAAATTTTTATTACCGAATGTTTAAAAAGAAAATAATAAAATATAAGGTTTTTATTAAATTAAACCTAATTTTGAAACAGTATTATGCCAAAATGTTAGTGTAATCGGTATGGTAACGAAAATAGGAGGGGAGTTCACATGGGCAATTTTCATATGAAAATATGTAGTCTAGTGTGGTTTCAAATGAAATGACTTTTCTCTATTTATTTATTCATTATAACGCGAGGTCGCTCGGAGCGAGCTACTAGTTATTAAATTATTAAGGTCGGATTAAGTAAGCATTATTGTAACAAAAATTATCTCCGAGAAAATTACACTAGGGCCTATAAGTTTCGCTTGATAATTATAACATCAGAAAAACACCTAAATTCATACGTTCTTAAACACGAATGTATTAGAGGCGTGGCTGAACAACACGCCAGTAGTTGCCAAGAACGGGAATACAGAATTTTTGCAAACAAATTTTTGGCTGCAAATATTCCTTTATCGCGACATTATTTTATCTGAAGGCTCCGTTAGAATGTGTAAAATAGATTTCAGAAATATTTGGCCACGAGAATATTAAGCCTTTATTATATTGCTATTTCTTTTTTATTTTTATATTTTATGCCCCATTGTATTATTATTTGATTATATAACTACTTAATCTTTAATCACTATTGGTGGTTTTTGCGGAAAAGTGGTAGTTGAACCCTAGACAGATGGGCAGACTGAAAATCAGCGCTGTGGGTGTAAAAACCTAGCAGCATGGCTGAGTCAGCTCAATTGCTATGCTATACTGTAAGTTTCTTTTTTTATTTGTTCTGTTGCTGTATAAATGGCAATAAAGCTTTCTTTCTTTCTTAACTATGTATGATGTTACGTATGGAATAACATTTTCTTACGATATTCTTACAAAGTCGCGTGTTTTTAAACGAAACATGATTGTTCTATCACATTCTAAAGAATATATACAGCCGTTGCATGAAAGTGTCACAAGGACAGCGTCCTCTCCTTCGATAAATGTCGACATTTTCTGTTCGTGTTATGTGACACGTCTTTCAAGAGTGACAAAATTTAAAGAGTATCGTCGATTTGTATTATAACATTTTGCATTTTCAATATTTCCTCACACAAAATAAATGTTATTTCTTATAAACATGAACACACACTCTCTCTTTCAAAAGCTATAATGTTTACTTCCCAGTGTGTACAGAATTTGTCACAGCCCTTTTTTTCAAACATCAAAAATCGTGCAACCACAGTATATAATATGATGACTGTGGTTCTATTAGGGTTTGTGAGTAGGTTTTATTACCTATTTACATCCTCAAACAGTTTTTGCTTCACGTTTTTTGAAAATAGGTAAATTTGGTAGGACTAGCAAATGATAACCTAATTGGTGATTCTCATGCTCATGGGATAAGCATTATGTAACTTGTAAACATAGTATATTATGATAAGATATTGAAATGTTTTTTACACGTTCGTAGGTACAGAACATGGGCCCAAGTCACATAATATTACCTGTATAAAATAATAAAGAAATTGTAGTACGGAACCTTAGACTTGCCTCAACTATGTTTTCATTACTTTTTAGAGATAAAACATCGAGGCTTGGCTATTTTTTTACAGAATATTTTTAGTGGGATTTAAATTTGAAGATGAAAATATTATATTATATCAGTTTATTAATATACATAGATTAGTAGACTAAATAAATACAAGGAAAAAAGCAATTCATTGTGTTCAAAATAAAGGTTATCTCAAGTGCAGAGTTTAATTCGAGAGTGCGCTATAAATTTCACCCGGAATTGATTCGCTCTGCTAGCCTCCGATGCGGACACTATCTAGGTTCCAGGGGCTCCCACTGGACAATAAACATTTATTATTTTACTTAGAGTTTCCTGCAATTTTGCATTCGATAATACTTTAGTGTATTACGTTTGTCACAGAATAATTGCATCTATCTTTCAGTAATCACCATTATATATTAATTTATCGTATTGTTGAGTGAGAAATATGAGCATTTTATAAGTTTCGGAATTGATCAAAGTAAGTGTGTGTTTCACCAACAAAACACCAACAAAAGAAAGTGTGTTAAACCTAGAACATACCGATACATACATAATATATTAAGACAGATAAATATATTATTATTGATGCACCGAACATATTTTATTTGCTATGGGGTATTCGGCATTTTTTTCACTAGTTTTATCATGCTGAATATATTTGGTTGGGTATTTCAATTTTCTTAAATTATTAAGAAATCCTATGGAAAATATGGCAAACTGAGTAATTTGTCCCAATATCCGTTTCGGTTAAGTTAACACAGAATAGTTTTCAGTAATCGGTTATTAAATGTATCCGCTATTCGGTGCATCTGTAATAATTACAGACTTAACAACACCTAGAAGTATACATATACTTCTAGGTGTAAAATGACGAAAATAAAGCCAGTATCTACACTAATATTTGTACCACATACAACATTCACATTTCCAATTTTAAATAACCTCGACGTCACATAATTCAACATTACAAAGTATTTAACTCTTAAAATAAAAGTTCTTGTTTTGAACACGTCACACGAGCAATAAATTGAAAACGATTCAAGTTTCCAACTTGAAATTCTGTCATAACGATCCACGAACGTGACTTCCTGCGTCTTGGTACATGTGATTTTTGCCAAAACAACGGCTCCTATAAATATTCCTTGTCAAAAGTTTTGTACGAGTGCCCCGTGTATCATTTGACAATTTTTGAGGGATATTTAGCGGATAATTTGAAATTTACAATACGGTTACTGGCTGGAAATGTTGTCGTCTTTTTTTATTTCTGATTTTGAAATGTGTGTTCGATTACGTACAATTCGGATACTATCACATGTTTATTTGATCATTTCAAAATACAAGTAATTTGGCAGAATCCTTTATACAAGAGGGATGCCATTAAAAGAAGAAGAAAAAGAAATACAAGTAATTTAGATAATTAAATTCAGTTTTAAAAAAAATATTGTAAATAACTGATTTCAAAATATTCATTGCAGTAGAATTATTTAAAATGAAGAAATAAAATTTTGTTTTTTGGGAAAACTTTTACTAGTTAAATTTTGTTTTTGGGAAAACTGTGACTATTGTTAGTCACAGTTCTAATTCAATTTTATTTTTTAGGAGACTCGCTACGACTAGCTACCATAGTATTATTAATTCATTTGGATTTTTATAAACCAGGATAGTTAACGAATTTTCGCTTGATTTTATGTCTCCGTGCTTTAAGGACCTGGCGCCTTCAGTTTGGGTCTGGTATCTCTAAACTGATATCTGTATCATTGGACTATTAGGAATTTTTATGCACATACTTTTGCACTATAAAGAACATAAGAAGACACATTATAAGCGAGTCGGGGCCAATGTACCGGATCATTTTGATGCCATCATGAAGATAATAGCGGGCTGTAGTTTTCAATTAATACAGGGCTGATTGATAAACATTACAATAACAAACAATTCAAGTGCAAGAAAACCCAAAGCCGTTGCTCATTCCATTTCCTAAACACATCCGTCACAATCTTACTTCGTCATCTCGACGTTCATTAAAAGTTAGTTTATTTTTTAATTAAAACTTTTATTAAGCTACGCTAGAACGAAACTCGAATACATTTTTAGTCTGTAAGCGTATTTGCATAATGTTTCAGAAAAATAATCACAAGTTGGCAGTTTGGAGCTCAACAAAAGATTCGAGGATGCACATTTCATACTGGGATTTGTTTAAAATTTAAATGAGATGTTTATTTACGCTTTATGTAAATATTGTGGTCGATTTTTTAATTTGCAGGTGGTTTTGAGAGCGAGGAATTGTTTGCGTGGATTGCTTTGTTTACTGTCGTATTAAGTTGATGTGGTCTTTGACAGTTGTTATGTTTGATTTGTATTTATTTGGTTATGTTGTATTCCCATTCTGCCTTTTTATTTTCCTTATTTTGCTTCAGTTAAGAGTTGACTAGTTATTTATGCTTAATAATCTGTCCTACGAGTGAAGCTCTTTTAGCATGTTGCGTTACGTCGCGAAGTATCAACGCATTGTACACGATATCTGCGTTGTTTGCACGCAAAATATCGATAAAGAACAATTGGCATAGCGTCATCCTTTCTCCCGCTTCGTCCCTTGTCCGTAAATCTGTTGAAATGTCGCATATGATGACGTATTGAGTGGACATTGCATAACAAATGTATAGGAAAGGAAAAGCGATGCAACGCAACGCAATGTATTAATGGATCCTCATTCCTCACTCATAAGGGTAATACGTCAGTTGGTAAGTCGGTGGACAGACCGCACGCTGCCTAACTATCAATAAAAATCAAGGGTTAATAAGTCGGTCAATTAATATGTGTGGGGCTCCCCTCGTATGCGACCTAACTACCAATGAAACTAGCCAACTAGTCAGTGGATAACTCGGTCAATACAATGACCACAAAATGGCATTCCGCATAAGAACTGTATGGCATGCGTCACAGAAAACGCCTGAACACCGCGTACGGGCCAAAAAGACTAAAGAAAATGCGCCATAAAGGACATTGAAAATGATTTTAGGTATTTTTTGTGATTTTAGTGTACGCATGGTCAACTGTCGTGAAATAAAATGAAATATAAACTTTGGTTGTAAAATTCTCAGAATTACTTTCGAAAACAGAATTTCACTTTTTCGTTATTTCGTGTTCAAAATAATGTAAATTTTTGTTAACATAACAAATCTGAATTGGTGAAGTTCAATTAAAGTATTGTAAGTACTATAACGTGGAAGAGGGAAATTAAAGCCATTTAAAATAAAGTGTTAAAAACGAAACGTAAGGATAAAAAAATTGTCACGGAATTAATTTGGATTTAAACTGAAATCCTTTTCGTGCATTCCGCAGGCCTTGAGTTTAATATTAATTTCATTCATTTCATTTTAATTTATTACAGTACTCGAAATTTTAATCACGAAATTTTCATGTTTTTCCACCGCTTTAAGATACTACGAAAGGTTGAATATTTAAATTATATTTTTTTGATTGAAAGTGATTGTTGTGAGGTGTTTTGAGATTTCGTTTTAATTTTTGGGTCATTATAAATGATTAAGGTGTGACAATTAGATTTACGATAAGAGATTTATTTTATTGTAATTTTATTACTAGCTTCTGCCCAAAGCTTAGTTCGCGTTCAATTCGACTACTCCAGGTTATTATAGACAGGTTATTGGTTTACTTGTAAACGAAATTTCATTAAAATCTGTTGAGTATAAGTTCTCTAATTATCCAAACTTTGACATTTATAATATTTGAAAGATTATAGTAGAAATTGAGAATTCTTATTCATCTAAACGTAATAAGTGAAACTTCAAATTAAATTTTAATTAGATATCATTTTCAGTAAAATATTCTTTGATAAGAGAATAAATAAATAGTACTGTAAGCGGAAAATTTATATTTAAAAGAACAAATCGCAACATAGAACAACTCGGAAGCAGTAATTATTCCCATAATGAACAGACATAAAATAACACAAACGTAAAACGAACAAAAATACAACGTCATTTCCAACCTACTAAAAATATTTGACAAATTCAAAAAGTTCAGTAGTCTGGCACAATGCACTATTGTCGAATAAACTTTTATGAAAATCGCTGTTTACAGTTTTGTGGCAAATAACGGAACTGTTAAGTATTCTGGCAAAAACGGCCTTCGAATATATATTTTTAGAGTTCCGTAAAGAAAATATAAACGCAAGCGTTGACCTTCACGGTGTCAAGAAAATTTGAACCGGGGTTGCGTATCAAATTGAAATGTGTGTGACTTGAATATTTTACAGGTGTGAAAAGTTAAAACTTGTAGAAAGTTAAAAAGATCGTTTATGTTGTATATTTATTCTTCTCGGCTTATAGATTACTAGCTGTTCGCGCAGCTATGTTCTCCTAGATGTAAGATTCCGTCCGAGTCAGGCCCTGCAGGCCTCCCTCTCGTTTGTGGTCCCCATCGAAAGGTTACGCCGTAGAAGCCCTTCTCACCTCAAAAAAAACCTCGAGATATATTATATATAGGTTTTGTCACTCAGTGAAGATTTAGCTTTCCTATGGTGGAAGTGGTCAGTAAGTGGAATAGGTTCTATAACATTGTGCTATTTGATGACATGAAGCCGCTCTGAATAGCTAAATGCCTTATAACTTGGATTAAAAAATAGGTCCGCAAGTTTGCGCGCAACCTTCTAAGTGTAAATCCATCGCGATCTTTCAGTTTTTTGTATATTTAAAGCCTCTTATGGGTCTTTTTATACTGTTACTGATGCAATAATTTTCTCGATGGTGTAAATACTAGTCTTATAATCGTATTTATTAAGACATTTGACATGCTAATAAGATCTGGATATTTAAACATAACAATCTTACCCCAGTTCGCATAAGTTTATACGGAACCTGTGTGTTGCAGATTGGACTCGGTTTTTGATTTTTTTTGTATATTTAAAGCTTTTAATGGGTCTTTGTATATTGTTACTGATGCAGTCATTTAGTCGATGGCAAAGACAATGGATCTCGTTAAGTAAGAACTGAAATGAACGTCTATTGTTCGGTCGCTTACGATTGAGACAATACACCTATTTACGTTTTTAGAAGGTGTTTGTTAAGATTCGTTGGATCTTTGTTTGTGGGTTTAATTATTGGCGATTCATAGCGAATTTTGACTGAGTTGCTAGAAATGTATATGTTGTAAGCTTCATCGAAACTGGCGTGGTATTTTTATGCCACAGCGGGCAAGTGGAACATGCGATTCACCTGATGTTAAGTGACTAACCGCAGCTCATGAACATCTACAACAGCAAAGTGTGGCAGGTGCCTTGTCGGTTTGAAGGATGGCGAGATGATGGGGAGCGAATTAATGATGGTAAATTGGGAGGGACGTAGAACAGGATGGGAGAGGAATAGGATGGGAATACAGGCCTCCGGGCATCCGCTCACTGCACGAAAGACAGTGAAATACTGCCTCACACAGATCTTCTGCTGGGGGGTGGTACTTACACAAGTGCAAGTTCGACTTCCACTCTATTATCGCTGAAGATGTAATGCAGGAGAATAACCCTCTGTCGCGGCCAATCAATTAAAGGTATCCTTTCCCCTAATCCAGCTAAAAACCTATCTGTACACGAAACTTCATGAAAAATTATCAACTTAACAAAACAAGACCAAGATCATGCGACGCCCAGACCTTCTTGATCGTAAAGTTGAGTAAAATTGTCTCAAATTTGTAATTTTTTGTCTGGAAAGGTGTTATTCCCGTCCTATGTGTCTGGCAATAGACGAGACCATTTCTAATATGATTATAAATTAGAATATGTACATATATATTAACTAAGGTTTATACTTACTGTTACAAATTTGAGTCACAATTTTACTCGCCATGCAAAAAGCACCGCGACCCAGGTTCTATAATTTGGGTTTGCTTATAGGGGACAAATATAGATAAATTCTCAGCTTTTATACTTTAACGAAGGTCTGGACATCGCGGGCTCTTGCACTATAAACATCAAACTTTCCCATTTGCAATATTCGTAGTATTAAAATATATTATTACCGTAAATTAAATACAGGACCGAAAAATGATTACAAGCAAAAGTTATCAATTAAATAACCCGCGCCTACAGAATATAAATGGTTTTATTAATCAATACCATGAAATTCATACCATCGATACATAATTTGAGACTATTTAAAATTCAAATCGCGCTGCCCCGATATAATTTCCAACTTAATGCGTGAAGAATTTTAATGTCCGTTGGAATATTTTATCCGAAATTTACATAGAAATGACACGGTTATCATTTTGTAAAATCGTTCCGTAAAAATTTGTGGATAGTGCCGGGGATTTATTTTTAAATTGTGCGAATTTGTTGCTATTCAGTTTTGAGCGTTTGATCACGCAATCATAAAGATTGCTTAATTTTACCATTAGCCAATTTTTAGTTTTATTTTGTTTCGTTTAAAAAGCGAAAAGGATATTTTGCGACCCGAACTCTTTCGTTATGATGTTTTGTAATTAAATTTAATATAATATAGTATGGATACGTTTGTAATTTATTTATCGAGCTAAGCCAAGTCTCAGAGATGATCCGGCGAGTGCATATTTCTATGTAAGTACAAATGTTTTTTTCGACGACTTCTCGAATATAGTTAACCCAGTCTTAATACAATTTCGTAGAAGAGCGAAACCGGTACCGAGTTTAATACAAACATACCAGAGTGTGGCATCAAATGAAAGCTCTTAACATTACAACACGAGATTCAGGTCGGAGTAAGTCACAAGTTATAATTTTATTATAAATTATTATTATAACCATGATCAAAGGCTTTTCACAAATTTATTAATGCTAGACTATCCACAAAGCTTTCAATATATATTTAATTGTATAGTATTAGGATGACGTTGCACAAGCTGAAACATACAGAAACGTGGTTTGTTAAGAGAAGCCTCGAAACAGATTTCATCTTATGAAACAAAGACATTAATAAAGCTATCAGACACCATAATTATAGTAAATGTAGAATCAGTAATCAACCTATTGATTAATATTTTATTTGTATATCTTACCAGTTGTGCATCGCGTTACTTAGTTTATCTTACTATTTTTAGTATATAAAAAATACTATTTATGTATCTAACTTAAAGGTAGGCACAACATTATCAATACCGAGTGAACATGAAAAAGGGGTAATTAAATGTATATAATATATAGCTAATATAATATTAAAAGATATCAATTCCATGCCTTTTTTATGAGGGAAATGCCTTCGCATACCCGGCCGTCTGGGGAAACGACCGGGTTATGTCGGACTTGCACTGACTAAAACTCGATGTTCTTTCACACCTTGTGGGGGGTTCATGGGCACGCTGTAGCAGCACTTTTCGCGGGCCCTCCACGAGAGCAGGATAGAAGGAGCTGTGTCCATCCTGCTCTCCTCCTCGTAGTCTCCTTGAAACACTATCAATTAATTAAGCCTGCTTGAATAAACGCTATCTCTCTTTACGCTTATCTCTTTGAATAAGCTTTTCGCGGGCCCTCCACGAGAGCAGGATGGAAGGAGCTGTGTGCATCCTGCTCTCCTCCTCGTAGTCTTCTCGAAACACCATCAATGAATAAAACCTGCTTTCTCTTTGAATAAACGCTACGTTAACGCACGGTATAACAAGCCGTGTATTCCCCCAATCTCAGCATGTTATCACAGATGGACATCAATGTAGCTAATTGGGCGTATAATTTATGCGCTGGCCACACTGACTAATGGCCGTCTTGCGATGATGCTTTGATAAACGTTGGAAAACTATTTGAGCTGTCGTGATTTATTGCTGTGGGAAAACATGAATAAACGAAATTGCCTTTTTAACTTTCGCTGTGAAATTTTGCAGCATATAAATACGTGATGCTAAAACTTTGGATCCCTTTTTACGAAAATTGCGCGGACGCAGGAGCATAAAATTTGGCACACTTATAGTTTTTGTGTAGGAGAAGTACAGAACGCTAATATTTTTTAATAAAAATGCTTATAAATTACATTAAATCATTAAATAAAATATTACATACACTAACATGCATTTTACACAAACATATAACACTATTAATTTTGTTTATGGACCGAGTTTCGACCACTGGGTGACCACTAGTTATAGTAAATGTAGTCATTGTTCTTATTTAGTTTTAACCTTTAATACTAATTGCTACATAGTCAATGTATACACTTTATGTTGTAATTGATTTTCGCATTTGAAGACAAAGGCTTCCAAAGTCAAGTCCGATAAAGGCTATAAAGTCTAACATTCCAACAAAAAAAAGCAAGATAAATTACAGTACATAAAAGTTGGAATTGCAGCAAACCGTCAATAAACATTTGAACCAAGTTTATCTCGCTGCACGATATAACTTCATAAGTCAATACTCACCCAAGAAAAACTTTTAAACCCAATAAACAAGATACATTGCTTCGTTACTCTGCATCTCATACTTACTCAATCATTTTTTGTCCCTCTCCCACTCGTTAAGTGCTGTGTAATCTATTTTTTGTCCTGCTCTGCTATTAGGGTAGCACTTAAATGCTTGCGAATAGTTTTCTTGTCCATTTTACTTGGCAACTGTTGTTATGCCGATGTTTAAATCGCGCACTAAGAATGACTTCAAGAAAGATGTTTTCAAAGAATTTTTAAAATTCCGTAGCGTGATAACTGAAATAATTACTTGGATATGAATAACCAAGATATTTTCATATTTTGTTTGAAATGAATAATGAATGACTTGTCGTTTGCAATAGTGCATAGACGTAGGTAGACAATAGAGTTATGTATTTATTTCTCAATGTCAATATATTTTATACGTTCAAAAATACATCAAAATTGATATTATAAATCTCAGTATTTGTAATGTTTTCTAATTTAGAAGTTATCACCAACAGCTTGGTAATTTTATTAAAAACAATTCTTTACTATACATTTCTCTATGAAAACTATGCTGATTAAAAATAGCTCGGGGAGTTACATATTTTACATTATTCTTAATGATTTTCTTGGCACTTTCTTGGGATGAATTCCCTATAAAAAGTTTTTATTTTAGTTGACGTCTTTATATAAAGTAATTTATGTAACAATACTCACTAACACTTAATTTAATTTAATATTAATTGATTTAGGTTTCTGCTGTAAAAAATATGGATGTATTCGTCTGAATAAAAAATTATTATTATATTATTAACTTATAACTTTCTTCTTTCTCTCGTCCTTCATTTCTAACCGTGTTGGACTTCGATCCCAACGGATTTTGGAGTAAACGTTGGAAGTGCACATATTTTTGGGAACATACTTGTATTTTATACTGTACCCTACAGTTTTCAGTTGTAATAGCGTAATGTTTATAGGTTTCCTAATAAAACTACGTATCATAATAAATAGAATAGAAGAAACACACTACGACTTATTATATTAGAATGTTGATAATTAATAACTTTATAGCTAATGGATAATCTTATAAAAAAGTCAAAAAGCGCCTATTCCATTAGCCGTTCAAAACATTAAAAGAACAAACGGTCTTACAAATCCACTTACAGTTGAAATTCAAACCGAAATAAACTTCGGGAGGCGGAAGTTAAAAATACGCTTGCAAAATATGCAAAATATATTACGTAGTAAATCAGTTGTGAAAGAAAAAAGTTAGAACTGCACCTAAAATGGAGTTTTCATTGCAGAGAGAGATTTTTCATAATGCGCGTGTATATAGCGGTGTAAATGCAAACTGGGGCTTTAACACGTAGGGTGAACACGTTGCATTCCGAATTCAGTATTATGTCCGAATTTATTTTAACTAAAGTCGGGAATTTTGTTCCTTTTAGAAGCTCTATTATATATTTTCTTTTAGACGTCTTATCGTATCTTTTACATCTACATTTTAAGGCACAAATATTATCTTCAACGTATTCAATTTTATGTTTAATGCAAAAAGTTTACATTGCAAACACATTTTTACTATAATGGTTGTCCAATAATACATAAGTACTAAGTTTATATAATTAAGGAGATTTTCAGGTATTAAACACTTTGTTCGTCCCACTGTAACTTAATATTAGTTACCTTATAATAATCTTATAATACTATTTCTTAATTTTGTTAATATACATACAACTATCGCGAATAAAAGAACCTCTGATAATAGAATTAACAGGGCTCATACGAAGACTGTTATGTATTAGATTAATTGGGAAAGCCTTCATTAAGGCTCACCTCGTAACTTTTGTTCTGATATATTTCAATAACACGTCATTTTCCTTATTCTCTGATATTTACTAGCAAGATAAAAACTAACAGAACAATCTTAGTAATTGTTACTAAAAACTGTACCGAATTTAATATTCTTTCTCGTTTAGAAACGTTCATGTGCACTGAGTGACATAAGCCCGGTTCCTATAAACGGAACGTTCTAGTTTAACAGATACGAATCGTTTTCATTAACGAGCGATTATAATCAACTAATCGGAACGAAATTTTGGTAGTTATGTTAACGCAACGTTTATTATAGATACGGCTTAGACTTACGCCTAGTAGGATATTGTACTGTCCGTAAAACGGCGCGTTTTATTTTTATACGAACTGGGCAATAGGCTATATTATAGGCTATATAGCATTATGCTACGGGAGCAAAGCTGTGTGGATCAACTAGTTTTTAATAAAATGTCTTAAAATAATAAAACGTGTGGTCCCTATAGCGTCTTTGTGAGTTACAGCGGTGAATTAAATAATGTGAATTTAATCTAGACCTCATTAATGCTCTTCAAACATATGAGCCTTGAATGCTTTCCTAATTGTTTATCATTTTAAGCATAGAATATTAGCATTTAAGATTTGGAATTTATGTATTTGAAATCAATCAATTTCTTCTGAAGGAGATTGGCGATTTATAGGACATGTATATCCGTTGCTATAAACGGATAAAACCATGTTGCTCAGCTAATTATAATATACATCATTTGCACGTCCTATAAATGAGTAAAAATTAAGCTTTTCTCGAAAATAACCGACACTATGAATGGTATAGGCTATCTAGTATTATGCCACTGCATGTGTAAAACCATAGGACGCAGCTAGTTTATGATGTACTAGCTGTACTTTGCGGTTTCACCCGCGTATATCTGTTTTCCCTGTTCCCGTGAGATTTGATTAAAATCCTTATTGGCGGATGCCTACGTCATAATATCTACCTGCACGCCAATTTTCAGCCCGATCTGTCCAGCGATTTGGGGTGTGCATTGAAAGATCAATATGTCAGTCAGTCAGCTGAATGACTGAGTGACTGACATAGTGATCTTCACTTAGGTTTATATAATTATATAGATTAAAGGACAGAAAAGTATAATACTTATAACCTTGTTGATCTTTAACTGTCTTCTTAAATTCACTTTTGAGATTTATATAAATAGATTGAAGGAAGGAAAACTATCATACATATGAGCAATTTGATTTTTATTTGTATTTTTAGAAGGTTCGACTACGGTTAGAACAAATTTGTCATTCATTATAATTATTTGTATTCAAGAGCAAGAAACAATAGTACTCGAAGTGTTGGAATAGAGCAGGCGAGTCACGTTGGCGCTATCAGGCATCCTTTCAGAGGACTTGCGAAGATTGCACTTTTCTTTGTCTAACCGACATTACACTTTTATTTTGGTATTGAATAGTTACTATTGAAGCATTGAACGTAACCGTTTGTAGATTTATGGGATAAAGAGAATATTTTTATTCATTATAGGGACTTGTAAAGATATATAGTCTTTAAAATCATGGTTTAAATGACGCAATAAAAATATCTCAAAGTAATTAGTCGTAATCATTTAATTGTGTATTCTACTTATAAATGTGAAAGTATGGATTGTTTGTGTGTCCATCACGCTGCAACTACTAAACTGATTTTGATGAAATTATTTATATGGATAGGCTATTAGCTGGAATTGATCTAGATCTTTAATCTATAGTACAAGTGTTTAAATCATGCAGAGGTTGCACGATTTCTGAATTTTCAGAAAAGTCTCAGGGCTGTGACAAATTTTGTACACACTGGAAAATAAAAATCATGGCTTTATGAAAGAGAGAATGTTTTTGTTTCGCATTATAAGAATAAACTTTGTTTTTTTTTAAGGAAACAGTTGAAATGCAATATATTACAACGCATATCGACAAAACTTTTTAAATTTTACACAAACGAATTTTCGTCACCCTTGAAGGACGTGTCCCACAACACGAACGGAAAATGTCGACATTTATCGAAGGAGATCTGGGACGCTGTCTATGTGACAATTTTGTGTAACGACTGTATGTATTCTTTAGTAATAGGACTATAAAATGTTTTAATAAAAAAAATAAAATAATAGCAACTCACTGTTTTATGAATATCAATAGCCTTCAATAAGTTCTGTCACATCTTCGAAATGTACGCGTAAAGCTGAACCAATATTTTCTATTGTTGTTAAGGATCTGCAATGCTACACATTTTTCTATACAATTATTGTTTGGGTTTTGGAAACCCAATTATTTTTTAGTGTTTTCCCTTTTCTATTTAAGCCAGGGTAAAATAGACGTGACAATCATAAGAGTGTATTGAAGATATACAATTTTTTTAAGTATTCTTAGGTTTTTGTAGAAGTAGATTTAGTTTTATTTAACACTAGCTTTCCGCCGGCTTCGCTCGCGTGGTCTACTAAATTATTTTTTTTTTGTGGAAGTGCGCGCACAGTGAGAGGTGTATGAAAATAATTGTAAGCATTTACTTCTGGGATAAAAATCATTCTATCACCTTTCTCGGGATTTAAACTATATTTGTACAAAATTTCACCCCAATCGGTACAGCGATATAGGCGTGAAAAAAGAGACAGACAGCAAGACACAGTTACTTTCGAATTTATAATATTAGTAGGAAGTACCATTTCAAAAACACAGCTTTTTTCTGCAATTTTCAATACCAATTACAGAATGGAAACTTGGAAAATTATGTTGTCTGTTATTTTTCAATAAGTTATATTAAAAAATACAGGACCAAAACGATCAAACTTTACAATACCGAATACATGCAAACCAATATTCTCCTTTCACTTTCAATTAAAAACGACATCCAACCAATTTATACAAACATTTTTCTAATAACAAAAGATTCGATTCCATAAAAAGCAAACCAGAATTAGGATTCCACCATCCTCATCTCCAATTCAACGGGTTGTAAAAACAATTTCAATCGGTTCAATTTGACGGCCATTCATTAAAATGGCTCTTGGAAAATGTTTCAAGCGAAGAGTTTAATGATGTATAGAGCGTACGAATGAGAACTGTGCGTCCACGTAGACGTAACATCATCATCATTTTCGTATATATATATACATACATGACAGATTTTTATAGTAGAAATGTTTCTATATATAAAACTCAAAAGTGACTGACTGACTCACTGACATAGTGATTTATCAATGCACAGCCCAAACCGCTGGTCGGATCGGACTAGACTTGATTAAATACTGTGTGAAATATAACATTTATGGAGTTGTTAAAGTTGTCTTTCTTACATAGAAACAATTAATACATCTTACTGAGGTCACTTAAATATTTTTTTCATATTATATTAAGCAAGATAATAATTTACGACCGTTTTCTATAATGTATCAAAGATTATGAACATATTGTTATCTCAAATTATATGACGGTAGATTGCCAAAGTCATAGTTGATAGGTTATTGAAATCAAAGGAAGTGTAAATGGATAGATTTTTCTGACTTTAGAAAGCAAAATAAGGGATAGATAGAATATTGAAAACCGCCGTTATTTAAATTAAAATATGCGTCTTGTACTTGGCACATTGCGTGCATTGCGCTCTGTACCTATTTATGCTCTATGGTTTGAACCTTTTTAAAATACACAAAAGTTTCAGCACTTAATTTAACTCCCAAGTTTTTTGCAACTGATATAAGGGTAATTGTTTTATCAACTGTTTCAATTTGGAAAGAGTTTTATGAGGAATAAGGTAGCGTTTAAAACTTTTATGATTTTAATGGGAATTTTATTTCAAGCTATGTTAAGAAATACCTCACGATTTAATTATAAATTCTTTAAGTTTTTGTGCAGTATTTCGTTCATGAGTGTATCAATTGCAATATTATAATTTGATATAAGGGAACGGCCAAGTGTGAGTCGGATTCGCACACGAGGGGTTCGGTACTAGTCCTTCCCTTAATATTGTATTTTTATCTCTAGTATTTGTTGTTAAAGCGGCAACGAAAATACATTATTTGTGAAGTTTCAGCTGTCCAGCTATTACGCTTTATGAGATACAGCCCGGTGAGAGACAGACAGATGATAGAGACAAAGTATGGGACTAAAATATATGGTATTTTGTTTTAACAAAAGACTTCTTCCAGTACAGAAAAATATGGAGAAATATTCCCCCTATATTCAATATTTATAGGTTACCTCAAATTGTTTTTCTTCAAGATCCCACGATAATATTTATCTTTACATAATATTCCTTTAAGATATCCAAGAGTCGTTTAAAAGGGCACAAAACTATCTTGTACTTACCTTTACACATACGTTCCATTAAAAACCTCCATATTGCTAATCTAAAAAAATAATCCAATACATAATTACAAAACGTCTATCAACAAACTCCACAATATATCACAAATACTGTGAGCCTGCAATAAACTATAGGAAATCCTTTTAAAGCGATAAAGGTGGCCGTCAAACGCTTTGTGTTAACAGAGGCTTCGGAAAAACAGCGCAATCCGTCACGGGACAAAGGTCTGGAACATTCTATGGCGTATCATAAAATGCATTGGAATTCTGTTAAATATCGATAACTTTGTGTGCTCCCTAGTATTAATATCAACATTAATAGTGAACCAAATACTAAACGTATTAATTGTATCCTTTAGAATCTTACTTATGTGTATTAAATTTATTTTAAATCGATAAAGGTGGCCGTCAAACGCTTTGTGTTAACAGAGGCTTCGGATAAACAGCGCAATCCGTCACGGGACAAAGGTCTGGAACATTCTATGGCGTATCATAAAATGCATTGGAATTCCGTTGAATATCGATAACTTTGTGTGCTCCTAGAATTGATATCAGAAGGAATAGTGGACCAAAATAATGTATATGTTGTAGCATTTAAAATCTTACTTATGTGTATTAAATTTATTTTAAATCGATAAAGGTGGCCGTCAAACGCTTTGTGTTAACAGAGGCTTCGGAAAAACAGCACAATCCGTCACGGGACAAAGGTCTGGAACATTCTATGGCGTATCATAAAATGCATTGGAATTCCGTTGAATATCGATAACTTTGTGTACTCCTAATATTAATATAAGCAGCAACAGTGGACCAGTTACTAAATATATCACTAAGTAAAAGATCTGGAACATTCTATGGTATTATAAAATATACATCGGAATTCTGTGGAAATCGATATTATAACAATTTTATATCTTACTATCTACATGCTACAACTGTGAATTAACTTCAAATTTTTGTCGTTTCGTAAAAAATGTTTAAAAGTACGGAAAATGACTCAGTGCTTTTCCTTGAATACTAACAAACAAACATTATTTACCATCTTTATTATATTTAACATCTTGTTATTATGTTTATTAAAGTATTACCGGAAACTGTCGCACTGTATATTTGTTATTTAATTTAAATTTTTAAAATGGGTCCGTCGTAAACGTTCTTTTACTCAAAATCAATAAGGTAAAAATATCTGACGTTTAAAATTCGTTTGGACATTT
Source organism: Phoebis sennae (assembly GCA_001586405.1). Lineage (NCBI taxonomy): Eukaryota > Metazoa > Arthropoda > Insecta > Lepidoptera > Pieridae > Phoebis > Phoebis sennae. The sequence continues at coordinate 432,994 of LQNK01000823.1, read as the reverse complement.
TTACAAAAAAATGAAATATTTTGTCCTAACAGGTTGCCTGGAAGATATTGAGGCTAGCAATAAGGCCGCCTTTCAGTACAAATATGAAAAAAAATTGTATTTCCTTTTTCTGATCGGTTTATATGAGTGTTTGTACGAAAAAGTATTATAAATAAATATTTTCAAAGTGGTACCAATATATAGCGAAGGATACTTTATATCCCCATCCTCTGGGATAGTAAAAATTAATAATCCGATCCGATATTGAATTTAATGGCTAGAACATAAATACGAGACTTCCTTGAAATTGCTCCCGACCTCACTTAATGCATTTTTAATGTTAAACCTGGCAAATACGTGCTATTCACATTATCATAAGTAACATTTTGCTTTAAAGTTAACTAGCAACGCCTCACGACTTCACTCGCATTTATGTAATTTTCCGTAGCTAAATACAGCCTTTTGTTTATGAGTCAATGTAGGATTCTAACTCTTACCTAATAGTTAATTAATTAATTTGATATTTTCTTAATTATAATATTATAAATGCGAAAGTAACTAAAAGAATAAATATCGGTTGAAACTCGAGAAAGGACATAGGATACCTTTTTATCTTTCTTTCTTTCTTTTTTTTAAATAATAATATCTTTCTTTGACAGGTTAGCACAGATTTAGCCGTTTCGGGGGTAAATAATAAACCATGATTTCCTCATTTCTCTTTATTTTATCTATTCTATTTATAAGCTTTATTTAGCTTCACCCGTCCCTATGTCTGTTTGCAATCGAATCCTGCAAGTTAAATTTGACCCACATTTCGTTATTCGATTGAGAAGAAATTTCGTATAGATATGTACGTTAGATGACAATAGAATAATATCATAAATAAATAATATTTCAAAAATGGTTTTTTAATGAAATTGGTAAAAATGTTTTAATGAATTTGGCTTTTATTTCAAAGAGAAAATAAATCTCTATTTTTCATCTCTTATAATTAAAGTAAAGCAAATATTTACTCGAATTATTTCTTTAAAATTCAACGTTACATTCATTACGTTACATTGAAATGTTCAGACGTTGGATAATCTGATAATCCTATAATACCCGTCTCACATTGGACTGACCGCTCTTATGTCTTTGATTTCCTTCTTAAGATTTCAAGTTGAATAAGAATATAATATTGAAGGTATTATACAAGCTGTTTTGTGATCCTATAGATCCTATAACCACAGTTTAAAGAATACATATATGCCCAGTTCCTACAAAAATAAAACGAGTCGTTTTACTTACAGACAGTATAATATCGTACTAGACGTATGTCAAAAGCGTTTCTATAATAAACGTGACGTCAACATAACTACCAAAATTTGGTTCTGATTGGTTGATAAAAACCGCCCGTTATGGAAACCATTCATTTGTATTATACTATGACGTCCCGTCGTTTATAGGAACCGGGCTTCGTTTATAGTCGTTGCACGAAACTGTTACATAGACATAAATGTCAAAATTTTCCGTTCGTGTTCGGATTGTATGAACTTCAAGGGTAATGAAAATTTATTTGCGTAAAATTTAAAAAAGTATCGTATATGTATTATTATATATTGCATTTAAATGTTTTTCTTCTAAAAATAAAATTTATTTCTTTTAATGAGAAGCATAAACAGTCAGTCTCTTATTTAAAAACCATGATTTTTACTTCTCAATATTAACAAAATTCAACACAACAAAACTCACAATAAAATATACAACCTACTTAAATTCTACTAGTCCTACTTCCTACTAATATGATAAACAAACAAATAAATAAATAAACGTTAAATGAAAAATAAATAAATGAATGTTAAAGTTTGTTTAAATATTTGGATATTCGTGTGTCAATCACGCCGCAAGTACTGAATGAATTTTGTTACAATTTCGTGAACATATATGTAATTAGCTGGAATAGTTGATACAATACATTTTATCCGAATTTAACGCAAGCGTAGCTGACTGAAGCTAGTAATAAATAGTTTGAAAGAACAGCATAATAATAGTCTTAATACTCCTTTTCTAAGTCCATTCTTAATCGAAGCTTAACATTGCATGTGGTTAATCATCGACCCGCTCTATCAGGCAATCGGTTATCAGATCGAATGTCCATCTTGTAGCATTCATGCTCACGCACTTTTGTATAATTCGCTTTTCCACTGTTAATAAAATTATGTTAATTCGAAGAATGAGTAATGGTGTTAAATGCTTTCATAGTTTGATTCAAAATTGCTATGATTATTGTTTTAGATACTAGCTGCGCTCCGCGGTCACCCATGTGGCATTATGCTACGTATTTTCAATAATAGTTTTTTTTAAACCAACCGATAGTTAAAGGATTAGCGTGTCTAAACTTATTCCCTTTATAATATAGTTATTAATTACTAGTTTCTACTTGCAACTTTATCTTCGTGGACTGGAATAAAAAGTATCCTATATTTAAATTGACCAAGCCATTCAGCCTGAAAAAAGCTTTTAGTACTAATCATATATTATTTTCCTGTTATTAGTTGAAAGGTAGCATTAGTAGGTAATCCCATGTTCCCATTCTAGTCTTATTCTTTTCTCAGGTACTCTAACAACAATGGAAGAAATAATTTGATCACCAAAAAACGTGGTAAAATGGTGTAACATCACCCTATTTTATGTTTGCTAAAAACTGCTTAAGTAATATTCTTTGCAAATTTGTTTCCTCTTTGTATTTACAGTTCCTTGTTCCATAAACGGATTTTCATTTGTGGATTGAAGCCCCAAAAATGGCGAGCAGATAAAATGCTGGCTTTCCAATTTCCGCATAGCTTTCCGTGGTTTACTGAATTTATTAACACGCACGCCTTGGGTCGAAGCGCTCTTATTTTAAGTAACGCTTTAATATTCTTTGTTGAGCGTGAATAAGCAGTTTGTTTAATGTTGTATGAAAATATGTTGTCGATTATTTCATTGTTTCATATTTCATTACCGTGTTAACAAGATAATCTGAATCAGACGAAAAATATGTTTTACTTATACATTCATCGAGATGCTCGTGTCAGATATGAGAAAGATCCTCGACCAGTTCGAACCACCGGCCTACAGGTCCTGAAGATTGATATTTGGAAGTGGTATATATTATTAAAAGGGGTCAAAAAATTTCAACATCGCTATTTAGGAACTGTGTCATCACGTGATGCCATAGATATATAAGTTGTTACATAGCTAGCGTTATATTTGATCACAGGACATCCAGAACATGTACCTAAATCCGTAAAAAATAATGAAAAGGGTCGGCGAGGCTTTGTAAATTTAATATGATTTATTTATGTTACAGCAGGCAAGAGGAGCATGCGGTTCACCTGATGTAAAGTGACTGAACGCAACCCTACGTTCTTTTTAATAGTATATTTTTAAGAAATTAAACTTAAAAATTATCGTAATAATTGGCTTGCTTATCTAAACTTTTATAACAACAAACATAATGATCGCCTACTAAAAAAGCACTGGAAATTTCAACGAAATATTTTTACACGTGCAAAATTTATTATTAGAAGACAACCATCAAAATAAAGGCCATTAATTAAGGACTCATCTGAATTTGTTGACTCGGAAAAAAGGCGTAAACAAACATGGGTGCTTTTGACGTACCGTTCCTTTGAAGGCTTTCTAATGAACGAATAATCAATGTTGTGTAGATTAAAGACAAACGTATTGAAACTAGAAATATTCATACAGACATACATACATCAATCCTCTACGCATTTATAATATAAGTGGTATTAGAAGGATTTAACTAGCTGTGTCCCACGGCTTTGACCACGTTGTGACTTTAAACAAAATAGCCTATAAATCATGTATGTCAATCACACCGCAATTACTGAACTGATTTTGATGAAACTTCGTACAGAATATTAGCTGGATTGCGTAATAGGATACTGTTTATTGATTTACAAACACCGAATTTCACGAGCGAAGCTGAGGGTAGCAGCTAATCAGAACTAAGTAGAGGGTTACCTAAATGAAAGAAATAAATACAAAACTTTACCCCTTTATAATGTTAAGTATATTAAACTAATACAAATATTAATAGATATGCTTAATATTAGTTTTACGATTACAGCGCTACAATCCGAAGGCTTCTCTATTGACCTAAGCTTTTTCTTCCTTTTGCTATTCCTTTTCTCTGACCATGACATCAGAGTTGGATTTACGTGACCCTACAATCCTGCATACTTTTGGCTTTGAAATTGTTGTCAAAGAAAAACAAACTAAAATATAAGTTTTGTTTCTTTCTCATTCCAAAACACCTAAACACTTCCTATACAAATTAATTCACTAATGTAGTTCATACCTTCCTGGCCACACACATACATATAATATATAATAATGTATATTAAACCGCGTTTAAAATCCGTTAAAAAGCATTTTTATTCCATATACATATTGTCCCAGTATACATAGACGAAGACTGGCGAAGACTAGTACATAAAATAATGGTTTATTTCCTTCAAAATAGATATCGAACGAAAATATATTACGTTTTGTATAATTCATAACAGACACGACAACACGACGTCACGTACATTGTAGTTTGTATGAAAATTGCACAAATACAATTGATTTATATCCGACAGGCCAGCGACCGGGGATTATGACGTATTGCTGGATTTTTGAATATACAAATGTGGAAAAACACGCTTGTTTTAGAAGTCTATTCATGCCTTTAACGCACTCTTTTCTTAAAAACCTATTTTTTTTAAGATATTATAATATGCGAAGAGCATGGCGGTTTATCCATTTATTACTCCCGTTACCGTAGAATTTTCGAGATATACATATACTCAAAAAAAAGCTTATACATATACTCCTTTCTTGGGCTTAAAACAATCTCTGTACAAAATTTAATTCTAATCGATCGAGTAGTTTTGGAGACTATTGAATTAAAACAAACAAACAAACAAAACATTAAATCTTTCCTCTTTATACTATGTGTATATATTATGGTTAAGCACACTACTTAAAGTGGAATTAATTATTGTAGATATTTAAAATTAGTTTTTTAGGGTAGTGTAAATAATGACATACACGTATAAAGTGATCATTGGGTGGCCGAAGGGTGTAGATTTGATCTCCACGAGTAGAAAATTATTATATGATGAACATTGTCTGTCTGTCTGGAGAGACAGAGTATGTTTAAGAATGTCTTTAAGTTATCTAGTCTCCATAGTACAAGCTTTGTTAAGTTTGGGACTAGATGGGGTAGTGTTAAATGTCCCAGAACATTTTTTATTTATTTAATTATATTTTTACAACATATCTAAATTGATATTCATATAGTCATCATCCACACTGTGTACGTTTTCCACAATTTTAAAACAGCGCGTTTAAAAACGTATTTCTAAACCATATTTCAAGGACCGGCGCACTCCTGCATCTTTTGGAAGATATATGTTCGCATTTCAGGAGTAACGGTACTTTAATATTTGACTCTTTACATGTATTAAATTTTAAAACGAAGGTGCTTTAAAATGAAATAAGACGATAATATACAAATATATTTATCCCATTATGAATAAGCGATATTTGTTAGTGTCAATTAAAATGATATACCATTATTGTGAGTAATTTCGTGCATTAACAAATTCAAATTATTGACCCTCTCTGCAGAAAAAGCAGTCGCTTCATTAGTTCAGTGCTAAACCCAGACGTAGATAACGCCGGTGGACAAATGAAAAAAAATGTTTCATTCTGGCAGGGAATACAAGATAATCATACTCACCACTTGCCTTTAAATCAAAATTGATTAATGAAACGGATTAAATTTTTTCTGCAAAATGATAATTGTGTGTGTTTCTTCTTTTAATGGATAAACAAACAATTAAAGATTAAGTCACCATATAATTTTCTAGTGGATGGCTAACGCACATAATTTACGGGTATATACTCTTTGATATCTACTACGCCATTCATCAAATAAAATAGAAACAAAACAGTAGTACCAAAGAAGTACTAACACTCTTGTTTTTATTTTACCTTTTATACACTTTCTTTCAAACATACACATTAAATTTAAAGGCTTAAATCTTAATAGTTTCAAACACCCTTAAATATAATACGGCCCTTATGAAACGTGGCCTACATTTAAGCCCTTATTCAGATCCGAATTGTGAATGTCCCATACAGAATTCGAACAAAAGACTTCGAGATGTAAGCAAATAGTGAACTTGTATATAACAGCTCAAACAAATTCGGAAATATGATAAACAATAGGACTGCAAATGGTTTTATTTTTGCTCGTGGTCCAAATAAAATCAATTAATAAAACCCGGCCACCTCGGACTCAATATAACAATCGCGCGTACCTGAATATTATATATACTAATAGAAAAAATATTCGTTGTTTTATTTTTTCATTTTATTCTATTTTTGGATTCATTTTCTTGCATTTATTTATTTACTTCAGTGACCTAAAGTTGGTCTTGGCTTACTTTATTGGTCTACTCCACGAATGAAAGAGAAGCCGCAGGCAGAGGTTAGTAATACATAAATCACAAAGTTATTCACTGTTAAATAAATTCTCAGTATATTATAGTTCAAAGACAATTCAAACCGTAGTTTAATCACATTTAATCGTTTCCATCGTCGATCACAGAATATTACGATTGATCAGATAATAAAAGTGTTATTCGAACGATTTCGTCTCCATTTAATACCGTTGAAGAGAAACGAATGAAAAATGTAATCTTTTGTTTGATTTCAAGGTCTCATCAAAATATGCTTCAATATCTGTTGAGTACATTCACTAAAATTCATTTCAAAATTAAAGAAAATTGTTTATCGACATCACAATCTGATTACATTAAGACATTTTTATTATTACTGCGAATCAATTTTAAGTTTGGTATTGATCCATTGGGCCAAGTATCATGGAGACTCCGTAAGAATGCTGAGATTCAGACTTTGATAGCACAGCCGAACATAATTAGTGAATATAAGGCTCAACGAATCAGGTGGCTTGGTCACTTAGAGCGAATGGGACAAGGTCGAAGGTACCATATCTGGGAAAGCCGAAAGGTAGGAGACCAGTGGGCAGACCCAGGTATAGTTAAATCGATTACGTGGAAGCAGACTTGCGTGAATCGGGCGTCGATAACTGGCTGACAATGGTGCAAGATAGAGGAAGGTGGAGGTCTCTCGCTTCGGAGGCCAAGACCCATTTTGACTCACTGAGCTCCAGAGTAAGTAAGTATTAATATTAATAATCTATTAAAATGTTATTTTTTGGCTTATCTTGCGGTTGTCAATTGCACGTTTTAGATATGAAGAGAGGGTAAGTGTAAAGCTAATACCAAGTTTGTGGGCTTTCGATCCCTGCCCACGGCCGCCATTTTGGATATAGGCCTGCGTATGGTTTCAATGGTTTATTTGACAAATCAAACGCCACCCTAAATGTTCAAATCAATGAATTGACAGTTGGTATACATTGCTATTAGCTGTGGTCACTATTTCAGTGAGATGACTTGATTTGATTGACTTAATTGAATTACTTAAAGAGATTACTAAGAAATTAAAATCAAATATTCAAAAATATCTGTTAATTTATTAAAATTTTTGCATCATTCATTTATCAGATACGAATACCATTATAAATAGGACAAAATATTGTACACTCAATGAAAAATATAAAATAGGTATTGCGTACAGCCAAGCACAAAATCGCGTTGGAACTGACACGCAAACAGCCTGACATGTCGAACGCCCACTTCACGTGAAAAGTGCTCGTGTGTCGTTCTCTTTTATTTGTGAAGAGGTAACCGTTAACCCTACGGTGTCACTATGATAGTAAACAATTACAATAAATGCCCTGAGTCAAAAACGTACGAAGTTGCTTAAAAATAATAGGAATAGTTCATAAAGAAATTATTTTATACAAATACGAATCAGATTACGAACGCGCGCGTATTTTGTGTAATATATTTTCGTTTTAATTGTATTTATTATTATTATTTAATTATTTCACTCTTTAATGTTCTATACAACTATATTACATAATTAAGAACTAGAATGTTGGTACATACAGTGCAGTTGATCAGGCGGCCTTATCACTTAGTAGTGATCTCTACCAGGCCACCGGGCAGGAAGTAATGAGCGAGGTAGAAAAGGCAGGTTACTAGTTAGCTACTAAAATAAATTGTATTGTATCTTTAGCGAAACATTCACTGAGAGTTTTCAATTGAAATATTGCACTCAATAAAAAGACGTTAAATAGGCATTGCGTACAGTCAAGTACAACCTCGCGTTGGAACTGACACGCAAACAGCCTGACATGTTGAACGCCCACTTCACGTTAAAAGTGCTTGTGTGTCGTTCCATGTTTTATTTCTGACGTTGTATCATATTGTAATTTTTATAATAATAATATTTATTTATTTCGGACACAGGATCTATGAGTGCATAACATACCGTAACAAATTTACAAATAAAAAAATATAAAAATAAATACAAAAAATAGATATAGGTACCGATAGTGTTTCAAGCCTTATAAAGTAGGTATTGTGTACCTTCCCAATGCTAGCTTAGTGCGGTTTGTGTAAAAAATCTACGTCTGATATCAAAATAGCATAAAAATTAAAAATTAAAGAAGTGTGTTCCATCCTAGACCATGTTATCACTTTCCACCAGGTGAAACTATGGTCAAACATTTCTTTATTGCGGTATAAAAAAAAAAAAAAAAAATCAATTTTGTAACGTTCAAGATGCATTCGTTGCGCAAAACATATAATAGTTCCAACTTGTACGTATAATGCTAAAGATCTTTTTTTGTTTTTGTTTTTTTAAACGCGTTAATCGCCGAAACCACTAGTGCGATTAGAAAAGCATCTTATTACCATTAATGGACCATTAATCGAAGAAGTCTCTATATACCATTTTATTACGGAATTGAAGCCGCGCAGATCAGCTAGTTCCAAATAAAGCGACACTGGATTGTATATCCACATCTAGCTCAATCTACACGTAACTCGGTGGGTCTAGCACGATGGTTCTACGTGTTTCTGTGTGTCTACGTGTACGATTCGTTTACGCGTAGCACGGTGTGTTTACACCTGTAGCATGGTTGTATGTAGAGCACGGTGTGTCTACGCATATTTCGAATGTTCTATGCGTAGCGCAATGTGTTTATACGTAGCTTGATGGGTCTACGCGTAGCTTTGTGGCGATACTTTGTACTTTAATATTTATTTCGTTGCACTTATCTCTGATATTATATGTCGTTATTATTCTGGGTTGTCACCGAGTCTAGACATTTGGTCGAAGTAATCTATACAATAATACTTGTTTCGCGATGCTTAGCTTAGCTCCCGTAGTATAAGGTTGAATAGCCTTCAATCTTAAGTCAATCGTTAGAAGCAGTTCTGTAATGAAAGAATTTTCCTCTTTATAATAATATAAATGTAGACGTTTGCGACTAAATATTAATATTGCGGTTATTGTGCTAAAAAAATCTACTTTTACCATCAAAAATTATTTTCATAACATTAAAAAAAAATCTTTTATATGTTCTATATGATTCTAGCTACATAATTTTTAAGTGACATTGCTAGCAAGCCTGAAAATATACATAAGTACACAAATCTATGTATCTACGACTTAACACACATTCGTAGCGTTTAGCATAATAGTTCCAAACAAACCCACATCGGGCGCTATTAGCAATGTTAACTAAATATTACGCTAAATAAACCTGTTCTGTTAGGACAGTACTACATAACATTGTTTAGACGCACCTTTATGTGTGTAGAGTTATATCGATATAGAGCACGCAAGAATTTATTAAAAGTTTATACTAAGCATCAGATTAATCAATGTTTTTATAACTGAATAGCACAGGGATTTCCAACCGTCGATCACGACTATCGGTCCAGTCGATAGTGGTAAGGCAAAAATATAAATACGCAAAACACACTGCATAACGTATTTTCTAACTGCTTTGATGAACGCATCATCGTGTATAACTTTTCATTCTCAGTTTTGTCACCTTATTATCCTGTCTTCTATTCTGTATTTACAGTAGGCACTTTTAAATTTTGGTAGTATTATTAGTAGATAACACTCGTTGTCGTGGGTGGAAAATCGATCTTGGGTCTGAACAAGTTGGATACGCCTGGATAACACTTTAAAAACATATCTTGTAAGAATAATAAAGAATATAATAATGTATTCTTCCTTTTTCTCTATATTTTAAGTCAGTAAGTTGTTATAGACATTGAATTATTCATTATGATCCAATTATAATAGCCCTTAATGACTATCTTAAATTCAGACTTAATAAATTTTCAAGAACTAAACTGAATTCAAAACTTTTTGTTTAAATGTGAAATTATTCAACGTTTAAATGATTTGATGTTTGAAACGATATTCGTAATTAATAAAAATATACACACAATAAAAGCCTAGTCTAGAGACTTGTTTGTCTATGAAATACCGCATACGCTCCCAACATATACTAAAATACATAGACAGATATTTAGATAGGGTTAGTTAGATTAAGATTACTATTTATTACTTAATTATGAAGGGAAGAATGGAGAAAATATTGTGTTATACATTAAATGTAATAATATTTTCTCAGTTAAAATAACAGATGTTTAAATCGATTCCTTCCCGGCGATACACGTATTAAAAACTTACTAACTGATCAATACTAGCTGTGTCCCGCGTATATCTTCTGTTCCCTTGAAATTTCCGGAATATTTTTTTTATTTTTTTTATGTTAATGCAGTCAAGCGGGGCATGCGGCTCACCTGATGTTAAGTGACTGGCCGCAGCCCATGAACATCTGCAACATAGGAGTGTCGCAGATGCCTTGCCGGCTTAGAGGAAGGGTAGGGGTTAAGGAGAGGATTTATGATAGGAAGTTGGGGGAGGATTAAAACAGCATGGGAGAGGGATGGGGTGGAAATACAGGCCTCCGGGCACCAACTCACCATACGAAACACAGTGCAATACTGCTTCACGCCGGTTTTCTAATTGCATTTTATTTAAAAAACAAAGGCAGTTAGAAAGTTCAAATGAAACTTATATGTTACATTTAAAAAACTAGCTAGTAGTAGCATAATGTTATGTAGCCTTTGTTCGTCAAGTATAACGACGGATTCCAGTGTTAAAACATTTTTTTAAATCGGTCCAGTAGTTTCGGATCCTATACAATTCAAACAAACAAACGAAAATTCAATCTTTTATCTTTATAATATTAGTGTAGAATAATAATCAATTATTAATACATTCAAGTTCTAAACTATTAATTGTAAATTAACTGTGCATTGTTAAAAACAATGTTGTTTCAAGTTTTTCAATAAGACGAAAAGGTAGAATGCTTGAACTCGTAGAAATTTGTTGTGAGGTACGGACAGCAAAATATAAAATTTAATGAATATTTTGCTTATTCAATCATATGTTCTTTGATAATTTATATTTTTAATTGTTACCTCTTGATGGAATTGCATCTTCAGTAATTACTGAAGATGGTGTTCGAAACCGGTCCGGTGTCTCAGATGATGTGATTAGACTGTAGTGTAGAAAATATACAGCTGTGGAACTAGTGAAGTGTTTTTGTACAAATCAACACATTATGTTCTTATTTTAAAATTTACACTAATATACAATTGATATTAAATTTGTTTGGTTAACCGCTAATCTTCAAGACTAGAAGGTTTTGGAAATTTCATTCTGATTATTATAGATGCTGCCTTTTAATGATCGCAGTACACTTGATTGATTGCAGGAGTGGCTTTGATATCTCGAGAGATTATAGACTGTCCACCAGTAGGGTTTAAAAAAGTGTTCCTCACCAGCCAGGTCTGCAGTTTCATGTCGGGGTATAATAGAAGAGGTATCATACAAATTCCCAGCTTTTCTTACGACTTCGTCTTGCTGACAGGAGAGGAAAGGGAAAGGGGACGAGAGAGGAGTGGGAAAGGGATGTGGGTCTTCGGCGCTCCTGTACACCGAACGAAACACAGAAGAACTGCTTCACGCCGATTTGCTACAGCGGGGTGGTACCTTCCCCGGCTGCAAGCTTAACCTAATTCGTGCAAAAGCAGTGCTCGGTTCCCAATCTTAACCTACCCAAAAAATGGTCCCAGTACTCGGACCATAATAATTTCTTCCTCACTATGTCACACTGGCCAATTACAATATGAACTAACGAATGCTATAAAAAATAATAGTGCACAAGTACACAAGAAAAATAGAGCTGATACATAGTATTTCCTTGTGTTTATTTTAACGCGAGTACTTTCCATATTAAATAAAATACTTTTAAGAAAAGGATTTTAAAGGAAGAATTATAAACGCGGTTTATTGTAAGTTATTATCAACCCGACGTTACGAGCACTTTACAGCGAGCGTGATCACCCATGACCACACATTTTATTTAATAGAGTTGATGCATTTTTTACTTATATCAATATCGTATCGATAATAATTTCATTTGTATGATTTTTTTTATTTTATTTTAAATTTTAATCTGTGAATTTAATAATATATATTTGTAAATAATCAATTTAAATGTATGTATTAATTTGTATTGAATGAATGAATGATTTTTACTATGGATCCCGTTGTCTGAAATAAAGTGATTTTATTTAATTTTTTTTTATTTTATTTACTTATTATATATAAATTATTGGTTCCCGTGTTTACTGTCTGTACCGATTCCATTTAATTATTTGTGTAATGCGGAAAGTTCGGGCATCTTAACCCTTGTCGATCGGAAGTTCCGAGATGATTGCTCCTGCTCCGTTTTTATTGCGGAATTTACAATGAAATATAGAATTGATAAACGATTGATTACATCACTGTTTAAAGAAGTGTTAAGTGAAGTCTAGAAATAGAGTACTTATAAGATATATGCTCGCATTTTTGTGCTGAATCATTTAATAACAAAGCTTTTACATTTTATACAAGTTAAATGAAATGAATGAAAATAATTGCAATGAAATGTATTGTATAAAGTGTTGGGAATTGTTTCCAATGATACACATCACTTGCACGTACATGTTTATTATCCCATGTTTCGTAACAGTCTGAGAGGAATACAACACTTACAACCTATTTTATAGTAGTCAATGACACACCATTTAAGAGAGGGTAGATTTCAATATCATAAACAGCTACTTCATGTTAATTTACAATAATTAATAACAATATTAAATATTACACAAAGTTAACTAATGCATTTAATACTTAAACATTCAAGACTAAATACAAAATAATACTCAATAATCAATTATATAGATGGCACCACTGTTTTATACTATCATGACATTGACATTTCTGTTACTGTAAACAAATGTTACTAACAAAAGATATAAAAAAACTATTTCAGTTATAGTTCGAATAAATGTTAAAATGTACTTTCCACAAAATTTCTTCCACCTTTGTTGGTGGCGAGAGAGTTACTGTAACATTTAATGAAATCGGAGATTTTTTTATTTTTTTGATGTAAAACAACGGTCTAATGATTCTTAACTATATATAGGTCTAACTATTGACTGCCTCGTTGGTCTAGTGGTTGCATCTTTGACTACAGATCGAGGGGTCTCGGGTTCGATTCCCGGGTGGGGCAAAAAAAAAATGTTATTGAGATTTTCTAAAAAAGTTTCAATAGCAGCCCCAAGTCTGGAAGTTGGTGGTGTTGGAGCACCCCCGTGCCTCGGAGAGCACGTAAAGCCGTCGGTCCTGCGCCTGATCTGTCACCGGTCGTGTCGGTCTGCCGTCCCATCGGATTATGAGAGTGAAGGAATAGAGAGTGCACCTGTGTTTGCGCATACACTTGTGCACTATAATATCTCCTGCGTACCTGGCTGATCTCTGTTGAGATTGGCCACCATGGCCGCTGTCGGTCGGGGAGGCATATAGGTATATAGGTAGAATACAGGATTAAATTGTATACGGCTTCGCTCCCTTAGCATAATGCTTTTATTGCCTATGTTTATCAGAAATAATATAGGATTCCAATGGTAAAATATTTTTTCAAATACATCTAGTACATTTGGAGTCTATTCAATTTAAACAAACAAACAAAAAAATAAAATCTTTCCTCTTTATAATATTATTGTAGACTGAATAAGTATTAACCCCCAAGTCCGTCTTGATCAGTGATAAAAGCGAACAGAAAGTTTTAAAAGAAACCCCGCGTCTTTGAGACTTACGGAACACAAGGGCGGAGAAAAGGTCTCAAGTTTTGAAAACAAGTGAGTTATCAAAAGTGTCCTGGAGCTAGGGTCACCACCTGTCTAGTTTTTCTGGATATTACCTAAAATACTTATGACTTCGTTACTGAATCGTCTTTCAAAAATTACTCATTAAAATAGCGAGGAAGCAAATTGATTAAACGTAAATGAAAATAATTATTTCCTATTTCACAAAAAAAAAATAACACTGTCATTGGAAACTTTTAATTAACAACGTTATCTATAAAATCATTTCTTGTTTTTATTGGCTTCGAAAATACTAAACAGATTTCGATGAAATTTTGTGGAGAGATCCTTTGAAGCCCGAGGGAGGACATAGGATAGTTTTTATCCTGAAAAGCGGGAGATAGACGTGAGTCAAACCGTGGAGCTCGGCTATTTTAAAATAAATAGTGTAAAACGTATTAATTAATTTAGAAATTCATACTGAAAATTATAATTCTTAGGGAACTAAAAATAATGATATAGATTTTTGATTAAACAATCCTCTCTTTGTCATAGTTTTAATAAACCAAATGTTTATAACTGTAGCCCAAACCACTATCGATAATACTGTATCATAATAACCGTAACTGCCTCTATGGTCTAGTGGTTGTATCTTTGACTACAGATCGAGGGGTCCCGGGTTCGATTCCCGGGTGGGGCCAAAAAAAAATGTTATTAGGATTTCTCTGACAAAGAAATCATAGTAACAGCCCTGAGTTTGGAAGTTGGCGGTGTTGGAACACCCCCGTGCCTCGGAGAGCACGTA
>LQNK01000823.1:378374-411351 GCA_001586405.1 Phoebis sennae | reverse complement strand
ATGACATTTTTACGACTTTAGAAGCGTATATCTCAAAAAATATTTACTTTAGCAAAAAACGCATTTAGAAGCTCCATTTCATTTTTAAATACCTATCCAATGACACCTTATTTAATGATGTACTCGCATATTTATTTTTTTACCCTCCGTTTACATGTATGGGAAGCCACCCCTAAAAATATTTTTTTCAAACAGAATGTAGCCTATAAGTTGCACCTAATCATGGTCTATCAACATATGAAATTTTATCAAAATCTGCCTAGTGGTTATTACGTGATTGACGAACATACAAACAGATAAACAGACAAACAGACAAACAGACAAACAGATAAACAGACAAACAGACAAACAGAAAAAAAAATTCTAACCTTGGTTTTGGTATCTATAGAACATACATATTGCATACCAATTACTCTTTTTGAAAAATATTCAATGTACAGAAATGGTTCGGTTACTGTTTTATTATATGTATAGATAACGACTCTTTTTGCTCCTTAAACGTGTTTAAAATCCGTTGAAAATCATAGTAAGAATATCAAATGAAATGCCATTAAATATTTAACCGTAAAACAACACTAAAAATATTTTATCAAAGTAACGAGCGAGTCAGAGATTCAAAACGCTTTTGACTATCCGACCCTCAGAAATTATTAAAATTAGGGATCCAATTAGTTTGCAGATTATCTAGGAGGTTGAGTGTACCTTTTGGTAATACACTCATAATATGCATAATCATCCGACACTCAATGGAATTTACTACATTAAATTGAAGTTTTGGATAAATAATTCATTTTTATTATGATAATAAAGACACTCTTTTTGCTCCTTAAACGTGTTTTAAATCCGTTAAAAAGCATAGTAAGAATATCAAATGAAACGCCATTAAATACTAAACAGTAAGACAACATTTTTGTTACAATTGTAACGACACTCTTTTTACTCATTAATTTTATCTATACTATTGTTATAAAGAGATAACTGTGTTTAGTTTTGTACGCTTGTAATGTTATCACACAGATACAGGGTGGCCGGAATGAATGAAGCATCTCTTAGAGGATGATAGCTGAGCTAATCTAAAAAAATATAGGTCATACGAAAATATCACTGTTTTTGAGATATTGAGGATTCTGTAGTTTTTGTTTGAATTCGCCCAATGTTCTATATTATTGTCGCCGTAATTCTTATTTGTCTTTCATAATTTTTTACTAAGCGTTCTTTATGAGTTGCTTTCTTGGATATATTATGCATTACTAATAGAAATAGCAGACAACGGAAGAAAAAAAATATTTCAAGTTTAGTATTGAGTAAAAGTTTCAGGTCAGATTTGATAGTCTGTGGTTTAAAAGAACGTATGCTTATGTCCTTCTCCTGGTCCTAAGCTATTTCCCTATGAATTTTCAGCCAAATTGATCCAGATCTCGAGTATTGTACCGTCTTTGTTTTATATAGACATGGCAATCGACGCATATCTATTTAAGTTTATTTGGGACGTATGGGTCTGTAGCTAGGCTACGGGTGCCGAAGTTGCCAACCACTTACACTGATTAGCTGCAAATAAAAGAGTTTGGGTACATGATCGCTTTATTCATTTTAAGCGAGATTATTTTATGCCTTTATCGTTTAAGCTGTGCTTCGTTTAATATAAGGTTGTTTTTGGATAATAACAACTTAAAATGTAATGGTATATTTTAATTGATTGATTGAAAAAAATAAGCTATTTTAAAAATTTATGTTTAATAATTGTCCATGTAAGTGATTTATAATCTTAATGAGAAATAAAGAATCTTTAAACCGAACTTTCAATAAAAATGTTCTAACACTTAACAAAAAAAAATAAAAATACCAGCCAAGTGCGAGTCATATTAATACGATGGGTTCCATACTAGAGCCTCCTTAGTAGTTCTTTAAATAAAATTTTGTAATTTTGTTATAGCGGGAACGGAAGAATATAATTTGTGAAAATTTAAGCTTTCTAGCTATTACTGTTTATAAGGTATAGCCTGACAGACATACAGCGGAGGATGAGTAATAGGATCCAGCTTTTACCTTTTAGGTATGAAACCCTAAAAACTATGAAAACAAATAAAAAAATGAGCATGGAAGGTTCAAATCACAAATATAAAATAAAAAACTTGATGATGAATTTTCGAAACCGGTTGTAGTTGAATAAAGTTAACAAAAAATAGTGGAAGTCTTTAATTTATTACTTAGAATGCATTTCCACCAAGACGTCACAATACAATTTATCACATATCGTATAATATAAAAAAAATATATTGAAAATTCTTAAGGAGTCGTACTGAAAAATGTAAAAAAAAACTGTTTCGCAGGACATAGAATAAGGATTACCTTGAGTAATGAACCATCTGTCGTATACCCCACAAGGAAAAGAGCTTGACTTTTATTACTAGCTTATGTTGTTTTACGAGCTATAAATAATATCCAATTTCAACAGTAAACAGCTACAGGTATTGTTTTTATGTTTTTAGGGGTATTAATTTCATTACTTCTTCACACACGTCTTTATCAATCTTGTTTATTTTGAGTTGAGTACACTCGTTTTATATATCTAAAGCATTGTTCATTTTGATATACGAGGTCAAATATTAGAAAAAAAGTTTTTTCTTCTAATGCTTTTTCTACGCCTTAGGTTGCCTGGCAGAAATTGGTGTTAAGCAATAAGGCCGCCTAATTTTACAATGACTTTTTATTATATAATAGTATTTCTTTGTTTCTTTGTTTTATTATTTACTGTACAAATAAAGAGTTTAAAAAAAGGATTTTTAAATGAAATATAATTAATGTTTTCACGAGCAATTGGATACCCTGTTAATTGTTATAATGTATATAATTCCTTTTAATCATAAAAATAAACTATAAAGTTAAATCCCAATAAACAAGCATTGAATATACGAGACGTGTCACATAATTTCCAAATAATTTACTTTCCTTTAAAATAGTTTTTTGTAGCGAACCTTACGAAGGCACTTTTAATCTAGACAAGGGCATCTTGATCCCTCGAGGTCATGTCAAGAGGTAACTGTTGAGCATATTCGATACATCTATAAAGTATAGTTCATTTTATCTCACAAGAAAAATGTGGAATTTTGTGGAAAATTTAAATTTGTCGAGAAAAAATTGAAGGAAAACGCCTAACTTTTATTAGATATATGTCCTACTCTTTTATTGTTGAAGATGTTATAGTATGGGGTGGCGACACACGTATTTTAAACAATCGCCACACGAGTAATCACACACTTAACTTTAATACTTGTTACGTTTAGTTAGGTTATTTATTTATAAAAAATCAAACGAACTATATTAATTCAACTCAACAGATTATCCTCAACTATAAATCTTCATTCATTTATAACGTCAGTAGTAAAATAATATCAACGCATCCTACACTTCAAGCCATTTAAATTCATATAGTGAAAAACTTCCAGCAGAAGCGCAATGAAATCCAAAAAATTCGGAATTGTAAAGCTTGCGGCTACAAGCATTCTTTAAACAACCGACACTAGTCGATGTTCAACCACAACACATTTGTTAAGACCTTGTAACATTAAACAACTGCGCTAACCACAATTTCGGAATTCTCTTTCGTGTAACGGGTTTTTCATTGCGTTTTTATAGATTACATGTCTGTTTTATGCGGTTAAATTAATTTCATTTAGATAATATACTATTACCACTAGCTATTCTGCGTGGTCCTGAGTTCGATCCTTGATAGAGATGTGAAAGAACACTGATCACTTCCTTGCCTTTAAAAAAAATGTTTATTAAACGGATTCAACATACACCTTATACCCCTGTATTGCTTGCTTATACCACTGCATTTTTAGATATAAATTATAAATTTGCTAAATATCAGACACCTTCGTCTTGTTCAAATGGGGACAAAGTTTTTGCAATTACCATTAACTAGCTGTGCCTCGCGGTTTCACCCGCATATATAACCCGTGGTATTTTCGGGGTAACAAATATCGTATGTCCTTCATTCACAAGTTTCAAACAATATCTGTACAAAATTTCATTCAAAACATTCCGTGCAGGTGAGACAGAGTAACATTCGTATTTATAATATTAGTAATGATTATAGTGATGTTCAAATTTACCTCTAAGTCCCACTGAAGGCACAAAATCGAAAATAAATTCCAAAAACAAATAGAGCTAAACCGAGTGAATTTAAAAACTGAATAAACAAAGGCTAGGAATATTTTTAAGATGATTGTCGCGTTCGGGCGACGGCTGTTTACCTTCAGCTGAATATTTGATTGTTTCAAGTATGAATATGTGGGCGTTTTACCAATGTTCAAATGTACCGCAAATGTCAATGGGTTCGAATTTTTCTACGTATTTTAATAGAAAATCTATTGTGTATTTTTTTTTTATCGTTATTAAAAGAAACGGTGTTTGATTGTTGCATATATGAATGTTTCACGAGTCTTTAAAATGTACTGCAGAAGTTTTCTTTTTAAGTTGATTGCTTGTTTATTTTCAATTTTTACTTATTTAATGATTTTCTGTTATTTAATTGTGCGAAACTTGAGCTCAATTTGAGCATAGTACCTATCAGTTAAGCCTCTAAGAAAGAATCGATCACTGAAACGTACTTAGCATCCACATCATGTTCCAATACGGGACTTCACTTCATTTTAATGTGACGCGTAAAGCTGAACTTCCACGGCCTGCTTTCTCATAGGTTCGACCGCACCCATCAGACCAGCAGGCCATGGCAAAAATTAGAGTTCACCAGTGGTGGGAACGCTCAGTACGGGCCGTATTACTGACACACAGCCACAGCTTCTGGCGGTGCGACTGGGGGCGCGATGAGCTGTGGTCAATACTCGCCATTACATTTGTCAAATTCGCATATCGAACCGCACCGCAACTCGCATCGCCGGTAGCTGAACCTTACATAGATTGTCTTTGTTTCCACCGCCCATTGCTTGCCGTGCCGCATACCGCGCTGCAATTCGCATCGCTGTTAGCTGTAGCTGAGCGGTTAGAACTACTCGGCGGCTTGTTGTCTGGCTTGGCCTGTGACGGACCTCAACTATAGTAATTTAACTTTTGCTTCTTCTTTTTTTCTTATAATGGCATCCCTCGTTAACAAGGATTCGTAGTAATTCAAAATATAGACTTAATTGTTTGACATATCAACAAACTTTATTATCTTACGGCCGTTTTCAATATTCTATCTATCCCTTGTTTTGCTTACTAAAGTCATGCAAATCTATCTATTTGCACTTACTTTGATTTCAATACGCTGTCGACGGATAGCCTTTGTTATGACTTTTGACAATCAAATGCCATTTAATCCGAGATTACAATCTATGCATATCTTTGATACATTATTAGAAACGGCCGTTATTATACTTCACTATGCAGTAAATGCAGTGTTACACAAAAACCGTGCTCTACCAAATTCGCGATGATTTCGAACAAAGACGTAATATCAGTAATGGATTGTTTGCACAGAGCGTGTGTTAACTTGATAATATTGAGTCAGCGATAGCCGGTTGTTTAAAGGTTCCTCACCCTGTTCTATGAATGTATAAAGCTGAAGAGTTTGTTTGTTTAAACTAATCTCAAGAATTACTGGTCCGATTTGTAAAAAGCTTTTTGTGTTAGATATATCAAAGGCTACGAGACCACAATAGTATATATAAAGCCCGAATTAAATTAAGATACTGAATAAATGAAGAATTGATGAAGGAGATAGGATTAACGACAACGCATAATCGTTCGATGAAAAATGTTAAATACCTACTACCGATTTCAAGCCAATCAAGGGGCTACTGCGCTGCAGAATTTAAATTTATGGTTGAAAAATTTTGAATGGAATTTCGAAAAGCTTGTATTATATTATTTTAACTGCTGAAACTAAATTCGTGCAACAAGGTGAATGGATCAAGAGATTGGTTATTTGGATAGGATAAAGACTGTCTAAATGAAAAGTATTTATTAAAGGCAAATAAATAGTCTTCATTTTTATTAATTTTAATTGTAGATACAATAGTTGCATTAATTTAATAACAAGTTCACAGTTCAAGTTTATAGTTTTGACTAGATAAATATGTATAAAGTGATCTTTATCTGTGTAATAAATATTAATAATGTCCCAGAAAACACGATAATTTGAGTCACGGGATGATTTTGGGGCCAAAAACTGTGGTTATTAACTTTGTTAGGTAGGTCAGAGTGCAAGTAGAAAAAACGGATGCTTGCTAGTTATAAACATATAAGCACATTATTCTTTTATACTCGTACCAAAAGAGATACCAGTGTTAAATTATTAATTCCAAACGATTAATCCACGTAGAAACCATCTAGAATCCTCTACTAAAAAGTTATTTGTCGCTACAAAGTTCACGATCATTAGTTATGCATTTTGTCATGAAATATAGTATTCACATAAACAATCACCCCTATTCTCAAAAAATCCTTTGCATTATGAAGCCTTACATTCCTTTTTAAATCACTCTCAAATAAAAAATTTTCTTCTATATATAATTCTCTTTACTTCCTAATTTCATTCAGTACATAAAAGTCAAAATAATAGCACTACTATGATTTCATTTGACCCTAATTGGTACATTCAATAAAAGGTGTTTACTATGTCGTTCTATTTATAGGAAATATATTTTATTATTTGCAAATAAATTATATATTTCGTAGCTACTGGAATATGATGCTTCCACTATATGAATAAGGTTCAAAATACGATGTACCAGTAAATTGAAATCTGTGCTTTACTTCGACATCTCATTCGATTGCATTACGAGCGACTTGGACATAAATTGTGGCCACTGCCATTTATTTAGTTCTTGATACGATTCACTATACTGAAAACAATTTATTTTGTAGGGGAACTTTATTACTGGTCGTATGGGTATAAAATTAACCACGCATGAAGAGCAATATGAACAGACGATTGTTTATTGGTTGAAGAGCAAGCGCAAATTACTATGCAATTTGCACAAGGACATGTCCATACTGGGCACTAAAGCTCGGATCCCACGATCCGCTAGGCAACAGGCCACGCCAGGCCACCTATAGAGGCCTTTCGCGGCCCTTAATGAGCATTACCAGCACAGGCCTCATCAGATGTTTTTCTCTCTTTCTTTCTTTCTTTCTTTCAGATACAATGGTTGGTCTGGCGTGGCACCTGATCTGTGAGAGAGCAGACCGTGGGACCCTAGCTGAAGGTATGTTTAATCCTTGTCCGTTAACATCTTTAACTCTGAAATAATATAGTCCTATTTTGTAAAGTGTACACTTGATGAAAATACGAAGTATATATATAGATCTATGGTGCTTCCAAATATACGATATATAAACGAAAGCCAATTTCCTATAACAAGTGTGAATTCCCGTTTCCTGTATTGTTGCATGGGGTGGTATTTCTTTCTACCGTTTCGCGTATCGATATTTCAGTGAGGGAAATTAGTTGATCAGCCTTTTCTGCCATTTAAGACGGACACCATTAATATCCATTTCTCCATCTGGATTCAAAGCTGGAGAAATAGATAATAATAGTCATCATGAATAACAGTTATCGAACTGACTATTTAAATTATTCGATCTGGATCCTTTGTAAGGCACACCTAGAATAAAAGAAATCTGCGCTTCGCTCCCGTAGCATAAAGATTTTTTAAAATCGGTCTAGTAGTTTTTGAGCCTATTCATTACAACCAACCGACCAAACAAACAAAATTTTACTCTTTATAATATTGTATTGTATTGTTTATAAGTGTAGATATCGACTTATAAACTAACTCGAACGTAAAAAGCCATAGTTAAAAATGGAATGCCAATGACGAAATATCCAATCCATTAAAATACATTCCAGAAGCGACTGCAAATCAAGACGAAATTAAAATCTTTTATGACGAAGATTGCCGACGGTGAGAAGTCGTTAAACTCATCTTTATGCTTCCCAATCCATATTTTGAAAAGATAAGAATCCTCTTTATTACCGACATGTGACTTTATTACGCGAACTATATCACTCGTAAAAATTTAATGGTTTTATCACAATAGTGCTTCAATTGATATGGGTTATACGGAACGCCTTGAAGGCTTTTCTTGGTTATTTGTGGACAGTTTTAGAAATTTAGAATTAAAATGGCCTACGTACTAGCGTTGTACATTTTCGACTAGATAAATATATATAAAGTGACTTTCTGTGTAATGAATATTAATACACGATAGTTTGAGTCACGGGATGATTTTGGGGCACAACTGTGGTAATTAACTTTTATTAGGTAGTTCAGAGTGCAAGTGCATTTATTTAAAAATAAAATACAAAATATTGTAGAAAAAATGGAGTAACGAATTGTATAGTTAATATGAAGTGACTTGTTAAACGGTGCAATATAACAGAGAGCTCTTATTAAGCTAGTTATAAACATATAAGCCCATTATTCTACCACACTCGCATTAAAAGAGATACTAGTATTAAATTATTAATTCCAAGCGATTAATCCACGTAAAAACCATCTAGAATCCTCTACTAAAAAGTTATTTGTCGCTACAAAGTTCACGATCATTAGTTATGCATTTTGTCATGAAATATAGTATTGGGGTGCAAAATGACAGTTCTGATCGGGGGTATAAATGATCGCCATTACGGGCCGCGTCGCGTTTGAGAAATAACCCTTTAGATGCAGCTGCAGGCGTTGAACTGGCAAATGTAATGTGGGGACTTGCGGACCGTGCGGATAGTGAGCAGAAAGTGTGAACGAATTTCTGAAATGATTACTGGAGAATGCCCACGTAGTCTTCTAAGTTGTTCCACGCTAGTCTTATGGTGGTTTGGTATTCGGAGTTCAGCATAAATGGCCTAGATTTCTGTAGCTTTTTTAGGGTTTAAGGTATAAAGGCGTTGAAATTGACTTGTTGACTTGCGGACTGCGTGGGTGGAGAGCAGAAAGTATGATCGAATTTCTAAAGTAATTACTGGAGTATGCCCAATTAGTCTTTTAAGTTGTTCCACGCTTGTCTTATGGTGGCTTCGTATTCGGAGATCAGAATCTATCGATACATTTTAGAACGAACTGCATAAATAACCTAGATTTCCGTAGTTTTCTTTTGGGTCCAAGGTACAAAAGCGTTCAACTGATAAATGTAATGTGGGGACTTGCGGCGTTTGGAGAGCGTGGCTAAGATCAGGTTTCAGAGTGTCTAATAAATGTTATGATACACCCACGTAGTCTGCCCAGGTATTCCATGATTACCCTTTTTTACCATTATTATATCTAGTTTACCAAGGGTGAAACGTGAATGATGGATATTTACACATATTACAAAACATCACTTTTAGCGTCATATGACTAATCACTAAGTAATAATTTGAAAATATGGACAATAATAGCTTGATGTTTTAAAATTAACTGTGAGCGCGAAGCTTGGATATAATGATACACTAAATTTGAAAAAACAATTTATCTTCCTAACGTTGATTTTGAAAGTCAAGTTATTAAAACAGTTTTTCTTGCTAAAATTGATTTTGGGGTGATTTTAAAAATTAGTCCCCCCTGAATTTTAATGTCACACAAATGAAAAGCCGCGCAGACATCGCTATTCACCACGATACTGTTTTGTAAAACCTTCGGAAATTGTATTATTTTACAATGGATATTATAAGCTTAACAAACACAAGAACCGTGTGTCCCCTTAGCTATTACGGCACGCTTGGATGGTGCTTAGAATTGTTGCTAATGTAAAACAACATTTTGTTCTTTTATTTGTTTTTCGCCTTACGGGAAGCGTTTTGTTTACATCCATTCAGATCCTAGGTTTTGTTTCTGAGAAATAGAAATCTGTTGAATCGTGTCTGGAATAAATTTTATTCTTGTTTTAAAGTAATCCTGCACTTTTCAGTGTGAGTCGAGTATTACAACGAGATTCTAACTGAAAGTCAGTAAGAAATCAGCGTGATGACAATATTTTGTACCTTAACATTAAATTGTATGTATTTCTTCGGACAATTTCTCATCATCTATATAAGATCATACATGCTTCGATCATATTATGTAAATTTTTCGTGGTGGTAGGTATTTAAAATTGTACCTTATTTTTTTATGCTATAGCAAGCAAGCAAGCGGAGCATGTGGTTCACCTGATGTTAAGTCCTTAAGCCTACAACTCAGTCAGAGTTGCAGGCTTGAAGGAAGTGGATAAGATAAGGAGAGGAGTAGAACAGGATGGGAAAGGAAGGGAACGGGAATACAGGCCTTGGGGCATAAAAAAAACTATCATTACGCTGTTGCTGGTATGAAATCGCGGGGCGCAGAATTACATCCCAGCAATTTAACTACTGTGTGTAATAGTTTTAATTAAAGAAAACTCAAAACAGTTCCATTCGAAATGGATTAGCATAGCTATTGCGTGTTTAACAAATAAACATTTGCCATAGTATTTGTTCACGGCGCCTAATTACAATGAATGTTGCATTTTAGCTCGGATATTAACTATGGAATTTCAGCTTACGAATTTCGGGTACTTAGAACTGTAACGAAAATATAAATACATACCGAATTTTAGCAAAATAATTTTAGGATGCTATTTAATATTCGTTGCTGTTATTTTGTTTTAGTTGGGTCATTCGTGTGTTTACGGTTTCGTTTCGGTTTGCAAAGAAATAAATTATGTTGTTAAGTGAAACCAGTTAGGGTTGAGCTCTTAGTAGTATGAAAGAGAGTTAGAAGCAAGGACAATGATTATAATCATTAATATTTATTTACTTTTTTTATGTACGTGTCGGGGCATCTAGTAACATTTTGGTAGTGTTATCTCGGCTACACAATGAATCACTATGAAAAGTTTCTGTAAAACTTGGCATTTTATCATATTATGTAATTATAAAAAAAACCTTTGTTTTCAATTCTTTGATATTGAGAATGAATGTATTATATTAATATATAGTTCTCTATTAATATTAAGGAGAAAAAATAATGATGTATTTAAATTATAGCAAAAAAAGCAAATACTTTTTGCAATCGGTTAAGAAGTAAAATAAAATCCAAATACCTAGTTTATTAGTGTAACATCAGTTATTTAACCTCTATAATAAACATTCGTCTGTGATACTTTACCCGAAATCTATTTGCACTTAAAAATATTAACACTATTTCATAGAAGAAGGTTCGATTCAACGAACATAAAAGCCATTCCCGAGTAAACTATGTGGGGCTAACTGACCACATGTTTCCCAAATTTCCGGCAGCTACTAAACTATTCTATTTGTTGGGACCTTGAATTATTTCACACGAAGTTGAGTAATCTTTGTTGATTAACGTATTTTTTGAAGCGCGATTTTATGGAAATTTTAAAGGTTGCAAGAAAACTAATTCTCATTGTAGCCGACTTGAAGGAAGGGGAGAGGATAAGGACAGGATTAAGGATGGGAAATTGGGAGAGGAGTAAAACAAGACTGGTAACATCATTTGGCCTATGTTCCTATCCCATTCCTCTCCCGTCCTGTCCCGCTCTTCTCCCAACTTCCTATGATAATTCCTCCCTTCCCCTTCCCTCAAGCCGGCAAGGCATTTCAACACTCTGATGTTGAAGATGTTCATGGGCTGCGGTCAGTCACTTAACATCAGGTGAACCGCATGCTCCGACTGCCTACTATAGCATAAAAAAACTGGTTTGGTCCATCTGATAAATTGTTGGCCCCTTAAATAATTAAGAAATAATTTTTATAGCTCCCTATAACTGCTTTATTAGTCGTAGAGTCAAAATATATTTCTGTTAAGCTTTTAATTTAATCCTCACTTAATCACTCAAGTATAAATTTACTAGTAATTCGAACACAATTCACAATTCTTGAGGAATTGTTAGGACTTGTGTTTGATTGACGAAGGTCGGGAATTTCATCGGAATGTTATAACGCCTGTAATTTCAAACTATGCAGACGTACAGGTACTGTTGTTTGTTTTCTGATTGAATATAATTTGAGATCAAAGGGTTGCGAGAAATGTATAAAGATATGAAATTGTTTTGAATGAAAACTGTAATTATACGCACAGCTAGTATGGTAAAGTTTTGTACGATACTAGCTGTATTTTACTCGCGTAGTTTCGTCATAGTCTTTTGAAATGTGGCATATTTTTCGACTTACCTTGCATTTGGCAAAACATTGGCCTCTTAAAAATTCCAAAATCATATTTATTGCACATTGAATTCTCCACAGCTTGTAACTTTTAACTTTTTAACTGTTACACATTTAATCTATACAAATAATAAAAGAGTAACCGAACCATTTCTGTACATTGAATATTTTTCAAAAAGAGTGATTAGTATGTCATATGTATGTTCCATAGATACCAAAACCATGGTTAGATTTTTTTTTTCTGTCTGTTTGTCTGTTTATCTGTTTGTCTGTTTGTCTGTTTGTCTGTTTGTCTGTTTGTCTGTTTGTCTGTTTGTCTGTTTGTCTGTTTGTCTGTTTATCTGTTTGTATGTTCGTCAATCACGTAATAACTACTGAGTAGATTTTGATAAAATTTCACATGCTGATAGACCAATATTAGGTTCAACTTATAGGCTAAATTTTATTTGAAAAAAATATTTTTAAGGGTGACTCTCCATACATGTAATCGGAGGGTAAAAAAATAAATTCGCGAATACATCATTAAATGAGGTTTCATTAGAAAGGTCTTTGAAAATAAAATAGAGGTTTCTAAATGTGTTTTTTGCTAAAATAAATATTTTTTGAGATATACGCTTCTAAAGTCGTAAATGTGTCATACCACGTGACAATATGAGATTTTGGTTGAGTTGCGGACATGCCTTTTTATACTTTAACGTATACGTTAAGAGTATAAAAAGGCATGTCCCCAATATCTATAATTTAAGACGATAAAAACGCTTAATGAATTCTTAAAAACCTTCAAAAAATAACTAACTCTCCGCCCGCGGCTTCATCCGCGTGGGCTAAAATTTTCTGTATTTTGAAGAGGCGTGCGTACTGTCAGATTTTGGTCAAACCTATTTCTATAGAAAATTATAAAAAAGACTATAGACATGTGCATATATCAGCGGTCATGCGACCGTTATTATTTTAGACTTTTGTTGTGCGCCTCTACAAAATACAGAAATTAGTAGCCCATGCGGGCGAAGCCGCGGTCGGAAAGCTAGTTTAAAATAACATACTCATGTTAAGCGTTATATTCAACCTCCAATTTAAACTAATCTATCTAACAGTTCCATTTTCCTTGATAAAAAGATCAATATTTAAATACCAAGTCTTGGAGAGACAGCTTAGGACCAGGAGAAGGACAATGGATACTTTTAATTCCAGAAATCCCACAGAACGGTAACACGCGAGTGAAACCGCGGGGCAGAGCTTATAGTAAACATAATACCTCCATTTTTCTTTTCCTTACCAATATCATCCGCTATTTGCTATTAATTAGTATAATATCGCTTTCAATAAAGCCAATTTCAAGTTTCAGGTAGTTGAGAAGTTATCACCACCATAAGAAAATCAAGACGAACTCCCAGATGACTCAGCGACAAAAACTTATTAGCACAAGTTCTAGGTTTGGTGCTAGGGAGGACATTACGCGAGGAATTTAATTGCAAAGAGATTTCTTACGTTGCAAATTATTAGGATGGTGTAATTTCGCTAAATAATGTAAAGGAAGTACAAATTATTTTAACGATAGTCAATGATAAGTATGTTTGTTTTTTCGCTTTTTATTAAATGTTTTCACGAAATATAATATAATCTATGAATATATTTTAATATAAAATTGCCACTAAATTAAACTAAAACAAAATGAAAGATACTAAACAAAACTAATACTTCCTCTATAGGGCAATTTTAGTTTTACATCAAAAACAAACAGCTAAATTCATTTATGTCCAAAAAAAATATACCAAAGCGTTTTACAAGATGCCGGCGTATACAAATGACTGTGGACTGTGGCCTCTCATACATAGTCACTCGAAGTCAGCTGTATACGCACTCAAACAAACCAAACCATTATACAGGCTTTGACCAAACTCAAATCCTCGCTCGTGAAAATAGATTTTTTCCACGACTGGTACGCGAGGCTATTGAAATTAAAAAACGTCAAACATTCAATAGAGAAGATGGTTTGAGACTTTTCAACACCTGGGACCCACAAAAATTAAAAATTTAAATGTATCAAATCATGTCAAGTATACCAAAAGACAAAAGGACACTAAGTCAATTTTGCAAGAATCCGAGTCAATTTTACAAAAACCAACTTCGTGAAAATACGCAATTTTTGAAAGACTCATGAAAACTGTCATGTGTCTGTTTTCAATAATGTATCAAAGATTATGGATAGATTGCAATCTCAAATTAAATGACATTTGATTGTCAAAAGTCATAACAAAGGCTATCCGTCGATAGCGTATTGAAATCAAAGTAAGTGCAAATAGATAGATGCCTGTTAATAGATTTGCAATATTGAAAGTTAGTCACCCGTGACCACGCTCGCTGTAAAGTGTTAGAAACATCGCATTAATCATAATGTAAATAATGTATAAACCGCGTTTAAATCCTATAATAGGTATTTTATTTCATAAAGCGTTGATATACATTGTATCAATTTTATTATTCGGATAGAAAGCTAAAAGCTTATGACGTAAATTGAACCCATATAAGTTTTGTTTCATGAGTTTGCTTCGAATAGTTTGCATTGCCTAATTACTGTTTCAAATTGGAGTATTTGCGTACAATTTGTCTAATTGTATCTTAAGTATAATTTTAGTTTTAATATAATTATTTAATAAGCCTGGTTTCATTTATACAGGGCGTATTTATTTAATGAAGCAGCATAATTTGATTAATATAAAACGTGTATAATAAATTTTAAATTAATTAATTTTCAAATAAATATTGAATTGAGGTCAGTGAACAAGAATACATTAATTTTACATTTATAAACTTATAAAAATATTTTACATACATATTTATTGAAATATTGAAATAAAGCTTAAATAACAGTACACATTAAACAATTTATATTTCAATAGATATACAGTATTTTCTATACATGTAAGAAACTAATAGAGGGGCTTTGTATAATTATGTCGAATGTAATAGAAATGTACTGTGATTCTACACAACTGGCCAATTACAGAACTAGTCAGTTCACAACAAATCACAGCTAGTCATAAAGACTATTAGCAAAGTGAGGGTAGTTGGGTCGTGACGTCAATAAGACGTTCGAGCACCAGGCGCAATCGGTACCAATGCGCCCAGATACTGAACGCGCTTACTCTTTTATAGGACTTTGATGACAGCTGACAACTAACAAATGACATTTGCATAGAAAGATGACATTCAGAACTTGTTAAAACATGAAATCACAAAATGTTTCCGACATACAAAGTTTATAACATTATATGAAGGTTGGACCATTTCAAACTTCAACCCGAATTCCTTACCATCAGTATACGACATAAATACCGTAAGTAAATCCTGGCTTCAAAACATAACTTTGTTAGCTTATCGTAGATCAAAATTGTTAAATGGTAGCCGGTTGACGCAGAATGCTGGACAAACAGCGATAAATTTAAGAGACAGCGGCTATCTCGGTGACGTAGTACGGGTGAAAACACTAGCTATGCGTTGTCTTGATCTATGGAACTATTTATACAGGGTGTTGTATAAAAGAATGTGTTGTCAGTAAAGCTATTCCACGGATACGCGTATCGTATATCGTATTCTAGATATTTCAGACTATATAATGACTGACATTGCATTAACTTCAAAAGGGTATATCTAAAAAGGATTTATTTATACTTTTTTGTGTAGGAGCACACTGTTAAAAGAATGTAAGGGGCTCCAGCTATCTCGGTGGGTCGGTCTTGATCTATGGTATTATTTATACAGATTGTTCCATAAAAGAATGTGTTGTCAGTATGAAAGCTATTTTACGCGCTCTATAGTTATGTCAGAGAAAAGGTATATGATCGAAGTATTTCTAAGCTTATGCAGTTAATGTAAGTTAACTTACGAAGTGTATTTATAGTATATGGGTACAATACTCGAGTTCTAGACACTTAAGGCTATATTGCTATAAATAAATAAATAAAAATAAATTTTGCTTAAAGTCAATATTTGTTGGAGAACAGTGTTAACATAATGTAAGGGACAGCGGCTATCTCAATGACATAGCACGGATGAAAACGTGTCGTGTTCTATGGTACTATTTATACAGGGTGTCCTAGATAAAAACATACTGTTTCGTGTCAACCTCTGTCAGACAATAGTAGTGTAGTTGAAGCATCTCTAGGTTAATAGATTTCCAAAGAAACTCTATTTTGGGTCGTAAAATTGTCAGAAATTTTGAGATCAGAATCTTTTCCTTGCATGTTGGTCAGTGTTGTAGGAAAAAGTATTTTTTTATTAATGTGTATTCGAAGTCAAAATCAAAATGTTTATTTTTCAAATTGGCCTCATAATTTTTTTACATAATTAATATTTTTTTGATTCGGAAGGCTGCCTCTTCCAAGAAGAATCGGCAAGAAACTCGAGTAGTTGCCCTTTTTAGTTTAAATACATTGAAGAATTGTTGAATGAATGAATATTGCAACAAATTAAACAACTATTTATAGTAGGAAAAGGGTACTAATAGATTTAAGAGACAGGCACTATCTATGTGACGTGACACCAGTGAAACACTAACAAAGGGTTGTCTTGATCTATGGCAATATACAGGATGTTCCACAAGTGAGTGAAGAATCTCTAAAGTAGACTTATTGATAAGGGCTTTACATTTTATAAAAATGACGAAAGCATCTCTACTGTAGAGCTATTGATGGGCTTAAGGGCTGTTTTTTATTAAAAAAAAATTACATCTTATTTAGTTTTTTTAGGAAAAGTTTTGAATATGCGAGCCATAAACACAATTATTTATTAGTTATATTGTTATGTAATGTAATAACGTATGAGAGAACGGAGACAATAACATGCTCTGAGATCCACGTCAAGCAGTGGTCGAAGGTAGGATGATGTTGATAAATATTGTAATAGTTTAAAAGAGAACTAACGGTATCTCGATAGTTTGAGTGACAGTTGCTTTGAATTGTAGATTTTGTAGATTTGGTGTTTGTATGTTGCAGATGAATAAGACAAACTGTAATGTTGACATTACATATGTAGCTGCTTGTAGCAGCGACCGCGGTTACACTTGTACTTATTTTGACTGTCTATTTTTCATATAAATACAGTTTTCGTATATAGTTCATAAGGGATAATGAAGGATTTAATGGTAAATAATTTTTCAAATCGATCTAGTAGTTTTCGCGTCCATACACCAAACAAACAATCAAACATCAGTAAAATATAATAATGATAAATTGTAATATAGTATTGTATTGGTTTAGTAGTGAGTGCGTAAGGCGTTACAACCGTTAGGTCCTGGGTTCGGTAGGTAGAAAAAAAATTCTTGTTCTTGTCTCAAAAGTCTGGTCACCTACTTTCCCCTTTATAAAAACTGACTAGTCAAATATATTTAACATCTGCCCTATGACCCAATAGGGGACAGGGGCTAATATTGTAGCATGAAACATAAAATAGTTTTGAATTTGAATTTGAATCAGTCATTTGAACATGTTTAAACATGTTGTTCATTTTTCTTCTCTTATAAAAATTTAGTGTAATATGTCGTACATTATTTATTTTTTATAATTCATTTAAAAGTTAGCGGACAGTGATAAATTTTAGAGACAGACGCTATCTCGGTGACGTAGCACGAGTGAAAACTGTAGGAATGCTGACCCGAGTTTTCCTGATGTATTGTGAGAGATAAGTGACGTATACAACTCTCTTTATATTTTATATCTGTGTCGAATAAAACTTACAAAAATAAAGGAACGAATCCTGACTTGATTCTCCACTGATGATAGTAAAAAATATATAGTAATAAGTGGTATTTTTTCCCTAATTTGTCAATTAAAATTAAAAAGGGATATTTTACAACAGTACATGTCTGTATACAATAGTCTGAATGACCTACTTTCAATTTTATTATTATTTTATGGAGTTGCAATTTTTCATAGACAAAGGCTAAATGACAATGCGATTTTTTCATAAATTATCAATTTTTGAAATATTATTTTCATTTCAATTATTGTTATATTCTTACACTCACATTTTATGTGTTGAAGATTTGAGTAATAAATGATTGTGATTTTACTTAAGACACAAATTTTAAATTATAGTACACAAAATAGTGATGTTTCAAAGAAGAATAATAGCTCACGCTACATTAATTGTTTTATGCCCAGTTCCTACAAAATTAAAAGAAGTCGTTTTACTTACTGACAGTACAATAATATTTTACTAGGCGTAAGTCTAAAGCATACGCGCTGGTAACATAACTACCAAAACTATTATTGATATATATCGGTTGATTATAACCGCTTTTAATAAAAACGATTCATATCTGTTATACTATGACGTTACGTCGTTTCCTATGCTATGACGTTCCAGTAACCGTTAGAACAGAAATTAACCGTTAGACCTTAGGTTGCTATAATACGTTCCTCCAAAATCAAAATAAATAAAGCAGATGACAATTTGTCACACATTTTATATCCAAACCTCACAATAAAGCCATAACCAAAAAGGTCCAAAACATAACCACTTAATCAACTCCCATTCATGAACCTAATTCATACGTTCCACAAAACGTTGTACAAATCACAACCAATGAATAATTCAGTCAGCTGCATTAATAGCAGGTGAATTTCCCCTTGTATATGAGCACATGAGTCCATGAGTATATGAGTATATGAGTACATGAGTGAGGTCTGGCAGCGAGCGATAATATATCATCGATTGTTTACGAGTTGCTTTTTATTTCGTTTATTAAAGCCCTTTTGTCGTTCGTTGAATAGATGGGTACTGAAGTTGGAATGTATTTTTTAAGCTTCGATGAATGAGTATCGGAGGTAATATGAAATTATTTATAGCTAGTATTGTGTGAACTGCATCAAATTTGGGTCGCGTTTTAAATAGCGCTAGTTCTATAACTCACAAAGTTAATTGTAGAAGATAGAGTAATTATACTTGTTTGTAGCATTATTGTAGATCTGCAATTTTCTAGTGCATCATTGAAATCTGTCACGTTCCCGAACGATATCGGTCACGATAGCCAATTTTAATAGAGATCAGCCAAGTACGCGGGAGATATTATAGTGCACAAGTATGTGCGCAAACACAGGTGCACTCATTATTATAGTCTCTATTTCTTCACTCTCCATCCTATGGGGCAGCAGACCGACAGGATCGACGGTTTTTCGTGCTCTCCGATGCAGTTGTATCAAGATCGCCAACTTCTAGGCTTAGGGCTGCTATTGATATATTATGTTAGAAAAATGTCAATAACATTTATTTTTTCTGGACCATCCGGGAATCGAACCCGAGACACCTCTATCTGTAGTCAAAGATGTAACCACTAGACCAACGAGGTAGTGAATGTTTATTTGCTTTTTTGAAATAATGTAACCACAATCTTTAATCGTAAATTCTCATGGGCTTTGGCTATCACTTACAAGGCGAGCACATTAATCAGATATACAAAAACATGAAATAAAACAACATAAATTTCACAAGTAGTTACTTTATTCTTAACCTTCTTACTATTAATATACACTAAAATCACTTCAATATATCAGGCGAACATATAATTACACCGTCAGCCATCTTTATTTCTCAAATAAGGCTCATACAAAATTCAGATACATTAACGATTACTTAAAATATTTAAAATTTTCTAAAGTCGGTTACTCATTTGTCGGTAAGAAATCAATAAAACTCTATTGGAATGTCGATTCTCACAAGTCATATGCTATAGATAGAGCATTACACGGTAACACACATACGGTACATGGCTATGAACATTTCAATTGCAAATTGCATTCTTTTTCACATGAGAATTTCAAAAATTTCTCTGACGGTGAGACTTACATAGGAGGTGAGTAGAAAAGTAAAGATATTTAAATGTAATTCTAAAGTGCTACACGGATATAAAAACATTCATTTGTATGAATAATCCATATTTATGGACACTTCTAACATAAGACAACGTATATTGTACATGCTCGGTAGATATTTATTATCAGGTGGTAAACGTATCAACAAGTTTATATAGCACTTCGTCAAACACGTTCGTCAAAGTCAAAACGTTGATTTTCTAAATTGGCCTCCTTCGGAGTGCTTTTAGAATGTCATATACATTTGATATTTTTCATTTACCACCGATTCGGAAGGCTGTCTCTATCGTATAGCATTGCAAATGATGTTATTTCTCTGAAACCGACATATGAGTAAGCATGTTAAATCAATACGTTAAACGTTTGGTATTATCAATTAAAATTTAATGTACAATAATTGTAACTAATTACTTTTATAGATTAAAGGGAATATTTCTTTTTGTATTCAATTAATTATATTACAATTGTGTTATTCATACAATAGTAAGAGTTATTGTATTTTTAACGGATATACGCACATTTTTATTTTTTTAGAAATAAAGTCTCTTACCATAATTACATGCAAATCGTTTTCAAAATTATCAAAAGAATTTATAATACATATATAATATTTAGTTTTAAACGACCACACGGAAATAATTTTCAAAGAAAACACTATATTTCAAAATATTACAAAATTTTAATGAAATATTTAGTTCGTAATTTATCATAGAAATGACACACTTATTTACAAATATACAACTAACAAGTTATATAATTGAAGATACATAAAACATTTATAATACAATTATTCGTAATTAAATAAATGTACTTCATATTATTTCAACAAACCACGATTCTTTGAAATTGTATTATAAGCGCGAAAGACTTTTTATTTTGAGAAACAAAAATTCAATTATACAAAAAAGAATTTATCCTCTTTTGTTTCTGTTTGTGAATTTATTCTTTTTATACTGTTCAATTTATCTTCAATTATATAAGTACTAAAAGCCTCTACGATGCACCATTTCTTGTATTTAATTACAAAACAATACGTTATTATAATAACAGAATAATTTATATCTAGTCGTTACACAGCCATTAGTATCTATGTATTAATATTAAAAAAGTTACGATGACATACTTTTGTTACCTCTATGAAAATCTTAATTTTGTAATACACAATTAACCTGTATCTGTGGTGTCTGGTAGAGAATTCTTCAATAAGTCTGCCTTCTGTAAGATGACTAGTTAAGGTATTAAAGTTTGTTTAATAATGTACAAAATAATACATATAAATAGTTCATTTGATTAATTGATCCATAATCAAAGAAGAAAGATTATTGCAACTGAATATAAAATTAAGACAAAGAATACAAAAATGGACACATAAGAGGGCTTAAAATAAGAGAGAAAATCCTTCCTATCCTGTATAGTATTATATTGTCACTTATTAAGAAAGGAATGTTTAATGTTTCTTAATATTTAACTAAAAATGATGTATTAATATTATTAAATTCTAAATTCTGCTAGTAGATAAGAGAAACAAAGCAAGTCTGCGAGTAATGAACAAAAATACATTATATGATTATTTGATACGCAAATAACCACTACTTTAGTGACATCGAATTGCTATTTGTGATACAAGATAGGGCATATCAGATGCGAAGTGTATCAGGTAGGACAGTCGCATTCCATTCCAGGCTAACGTGCTCGAATAGTAATATTGAATGACTTTTGCAAAGCATAAATTTTGTTAGAGAGAAATATATAGAAATTTTGCCTACCAAAATAATCTAGTAAGATTGTTTTGGTAGGAATAAGGAAGGATAATATATTTGTAATTTACTAATATGTGAGTCTAGTTTCCCGCGGCTTCACTCCCGTAGCAAAATACTACGCCTATAGTCCTATGCTCACTTGCTTGTCAATATTTGTCAATATTTGTGAAAGCAAAGTAGCAATACCAAAGAGTTTAAATCATACAGTGGTTGCACGATTTTGACGTTTGAAAAAAGATAACTTCTATACACACTAGGAAGAAAAAATCGTGGCTTTTTAGAGAGAGTGTGTGTTTCTGATTCACATTATAAGAAATAAGCTTTGTTTTGTGTACAGAAACAAATAAATTTCACACAAACAAATTTTCGTCACCCTTGTAAGACGCAACGACTGTATGTATTCTTTAGACTGTGGTAATACTATGCAAAGTGAGTGATTTCTCCTGTGTTCCAAATGACAAATCTTTAATTTAAGTATCAAAAAACAATAAAACAAATGACAATGCGTCAATCAAGTATCGTCTCTGAATAGGGTTCTTTGTGAAAATGCGTGTTTGTGAATAAGTTGTCAGTACCAACTACCACTTCTTAACTCTACCAATAGGTATAATTAAGAAGTGTTCACTTGTTTCGAAGCATTTTAGGTATTTTTACGTCAGTATTCTATATTTATAACTTCTATTGTCCACCAACAATTTTTATCATAAGTTATATGAATAAAAATATCGTGAATTTTTTCATTTGCATTGTCAAAAATATATAAAAAATTGTTAAAAACCCGCAAAACATCAAAGGTTTGTTTCATGGTACACGTTTTATACGTATCCGTAAATAGGATGGAATGCTTTTGACTTGTCAAAAACAAAATTCGTTGTTTAGATTTGTATTGCAAAACAATACAAAAACTACATAAAAGTGAAACTGTTATTTTAGAAGCTCAAATCCACCAAAGCCACCAAAACAAAAGGTATAGTATAAAATAATATAACTAATACTATAAATTTGAAAATCTGTTAATTACAACGTATCTAATGAACAAATTTTGGTGAAATTTCATATACATGTAAGAAGCTGAGGTGATAAGATACTTGATCCATAAACCCCAAATTTATCGCAAGCGAAGCCGCGGATAGAAGCTAGTAAAAGCATACTTTAAAACTTCTCAAGTTTCAATATATTGGTAAGGCAATGTATTGCTGTATCAGGAAAATATCTACTGATCTTGAGTTCAAACAGTTCAGAACATCTTTGTAAGCACATTTATAAAACGTGTCATGTTAAATATAATATCTATTATTTTGTAGACGACTTTTATATATTCATTAACGTCGCCATTCAGTTTTGCCATTATAGCATTTTCCTCAAAATCAAATTTATTTTTATATTTTCACCTTTATAAAATTAGTATGTAATTTGCGTAGCATGGACTTATCATTCACTTTAAGAAACAACAAAATATGAAATTTTTATACGTAGACATACAACATATTTAACTTTGAGATCTTCAGTAAAAGTAAGAAAGGGGAGTAAAATATAAAATACAGCAAGAAAATGTAAAGGTAATACAATACGTTATTCCAAGATACATGTGTAGTACGCGAACTGTCATCTTTATACATTAAACAGTTCAAGTATAATTAAGTACCAGATATACAACCACAGTTTTCACATAAATAATATCATGGAATTTGAATCGGAATCACGCCATTATGGCAATTAACAATTGAGTCTGGTATCCATTAAATTATCAACCTTATGTCTACTGAAATAAAATCCAAATTGTATACTATAAGTCATATAATTTAGTTCTAAATATACAACAATTTCCATTACCGTATACCTAACTTTATCCAGCGAAATAATGCGAAATTTCAAATTATGTACACAATAATTACAACAGTATATACAATGTAAATTAATTATCTACAATCAGTCTATTATAATATACATAATTTCATTTTAAGTACAATAAACTGGTTTAATATTTACGCTATCGTAAATAAAGGTACATAACGCACATTTTATATTAGCGTCTGAAAATTAACCTGAATAAAAACGCGATTTGTAAAGAGGTATCCCTCTCTCTCTCCAGCCCAAGTACCTCCGCTGCTGAACATATGGCCTCTCTAATCAAGCTTATTTGACTCACAACTTTACACATCTACACATCAGTAGAGGCATACGCGGACGTCTTCTGCAAATATCATCATAGATAGCCGTAATAGGTAATTTACGTCTACCGATGTATGTGCCAACCAACTGTCGTTACTCCATTGTAGGGTGTCCTACACTAAATTAACCAAGCCGCGGTCTCCCCTCTAAAACCTGTGCACCCCAGCTTACTAATTTGATGAGCTAAGTCGATAACCTTTGTTCACTGCCGAATTTCGTTCAGGATTTGATCCCTCATAGAAATATCAAGCATAGCTCTTTCCATAGCCCACTGAACGTTTTTTATTTTAACTTTGTGGCGGCTAGACCCCGTCGTGTTAATTCTTATCGTGTCCTTCTCAATCCCACCATCAATTCTTGACACATCGTTATTAATTTCCATAGTACGTAGTAACTGGGCCTCGTGGTTCCACATGCATTGCTTTCTCACAAACTAGCATAATCAGAAAGAAGTTTTGAAATCGATGCAGTACTTTGATTTGAATCCGGAAGATTTGCGCATAAACATATACGCATAACTTCTGATCCCGTTTGAAGTCCAAGATAAGTACCCTATGCGTTATTCTGGATCCTTACCTATGTATAAAACGTCTAGGAGTTTTTTCGGGAAAGTATAACAAACATACTTCCACCTATACTTACAAATTTTCGCTTTTACAATATTATTAGTTTTATAGTTCTCAGTTATAAAATGTACCTTTATCCACGATACAAAGCTACATCCAACAACTAAAACAAGCGAACCTTAAAATACATTTAAAACCCTGAATTTTCTACACTTATTATAAACGTGACTATCTAATCATTTTTAAATCAGCTATCTTATCTCGGTATAGTTTTGTAATACGAATTTTAGTAATAGTTGCAGAAGTAGGACAAGTATCGTAGGTATGCAGGCTTCAGTGGCGCCACCTGGAAGAATACATTGGTAAACTAGTCGGTAAGGTTCGTAAAATTTTATTAATACCATTTAAGTTGGACAATGCAGACTGTAATGTTTTTATTTTGCAAGTGATGTCAAATAATGCTTTGAGTTTTGGTCACGTGACATATCAAAGGCATATTTGATACGCTTGTAAAAGCGCTTTTAAAATTCATACGTACTTTATAAAGCTTATATGAAATAAAATATATTCTTCTCTATTATAAAATGTTTTAAAAATATTAACAATTGAATGCATGATTTGGTGTTATTGTATTTCAATTTCAAAAATTCAAAATAGCAAAAGACTGATATCACAATTTAAATATTACTTTAATAGAGCATTATACAGTGGACCATTAATAATACTTAACCAGGAAAAATCTAATCGACGTATACTTTATGATAAAAATAAAAACGAAATATTCTTTACTGCAACCACAATAGGCATTTTATCGAAACATGTGTAAAGATACATTGAAATATGAGTATTACAATCATATAGCATTTGAATGAAATTAACCTCTGACTTTCAAAAACCACGTATCAGATTAAGCATAGATTGAAGTCCTTTCAAAAAACACTTATCAGATTAAGCATACATTGAAGTCCTTTCAAAAAACACTTATCAGATTAAGCATGGATTGAAGTCTTTTCAAATAACACTTATCAGATTAAGCATAGATTGAAGTCCTTTCAAAAAACACTTATCAGATTAAGCATAGATTGAAGACCTTTCAAAAAACACTTATCAGATTAAGCATAGATTGAAGACCTTTCAAAAAACACTTATCAGATTAAGCATACATTGAAGTCCTTTCAAAAAACACTTATCAGATTAAGCATACATTGAAGTCCTTTCAAATAACACTTATCAGATTAAGCATAGATTGAAGACCTTTCAAAAAACACTTATCAGATTCAGCTTTGCATGGATTGAGGTCCTTTAAAATTTATCTATACCTGTGAAACTTCTTCCCAGCGCAGACACGGGGTTAGCGTTCCTCTCCCTCAGGACCACGGCGTGGCTGGTTGATTTCCACACATCGAATATGGATGCCTCGCATCTGTAATATTTCCTATATTCAATACCCTGGTGCGTAAGGATGAATATGAAAGCATTTCGATATGACGTGCTTGTTTTATTTTAACTAGGTTTCTCAAAAGTAAAGCTCAGAAAGAAAGTCTATTGGGAAGTATATCGCGGACAGTTTTCAATGCAAGAAGAGTAGGTAATAAAATTTTACACAAAGAATTTTGTGGTTAATCAAACAAAAGCGTTTCTTGTGTTGATAGAAGAAAGTTAAAAAATTCTACGTCAAATCAGTGTAATGCAAAAGTAAACGACCCATCCAAAATACAGAATTGGAACAAATTTCATTGTTATTTAATTATAGAATTAATTATTTAAAAAATGGTTTAATTTTGTGAAGACTTGTTTGTTGACTTGTTTTATGCAGCGTAAATATATTTTATAAGATTTCGTATTAAAATCATCACTATATTATGAGTTTATTTAAAAATTATTTTTTTCCGTAAGAAGGCGACATAACTCTACAATATATTATTCGTTCGTAAAGCCTTTATTATCATGGACTACTTAAAGTTTGAACCTACAGGGTGTTTATATTATACTTAAAGTATAATTACCGTATCATAAGCATCGGCAAAGGTGAGAGCACAGCTGTCTCCAGTTCCAAAGTCGACAAACTCGACGCGTAGCCGTTACTGAAGTTCGTCACGTGGTTCGCCGTGAAACTCGGCACCTGGGTGATTTAAATAATTGCCTAAATAAAACTTTGACAAAGTGAACACCATGTATCTTTTGGTGGTTTGATGTATATCATACCACCATCCATTGATGTATATGATATATGTAAATTTGAATAAAAATTAGTTTTCATCAATGTCTTACACCCGTATTCTAAGAAGTTACCTTAATAGTCCTCAACTCAACTACGGCTAAGGATACAGTCAAATATGATGTTGAGAAATATTATTCGGTATTCTAAGTTATAAGTTTGAATACGGGTGTTAGTGTTTATCGTAAAACGTATCTTGTTTTTAATTCAGGTGTATCTTTGTATGTAAGTCTGTAGAAACTCAAAAGTATACGTAACTTGGAGTTGACATTACAATACATTGAATGACATCTAATCAATTCAGTATTTTGTGTGTCGAGCTTTTTCCATAAACTCTCCTAAACTATTTTCAGAGCATTTGTAAATATAGTCATGACGATATTTTAAATGACGTTGCGTTCCGTCGATGATTAACGGCCATTTTCAAAAATGTATCAATGATTATGGATAGATCGTTATGTCAGATTATATGACAATAGAAAGACAAAAGTCATAGCAAATGTATCAGTCGCGTCGTTAGGATATTGAAATCAAAGTAAGTGCAAATAGATAGATTTGTTTGACTGAAGCGAAACAAGGCATAGATAGAATATTGAAAACGGCCGTTGTTTAGAATTATGTATCCTCTGCCTAATAACATAATAGTTAAGTACAGAAATCAATCTCGTATACGTTATGCATTTTTCATACCTACGCACACATTTACGCGTGTCTTAAATCGATGACGCACGCGTGTCGATGAATCATTATTCAATGTGTATGTGTGCGTTGTTCAAGCGCGCTTTGTCTTTATGTTCCTATCTGTGTTGTGCTTTTACTGTTTTATTCTCCACTTTTGTTCCAGTAAACTTGTAATTTCACTTACACTCTATTAACTTATTCAAAGTATCTGTGATTTACTTGAAGCTGAAGTATCGATCGTCAAGGCTGACGTCACAGAAAAATGTATTGTAACTACGATAAGCAGTGTAAGTTATTATTATTTATTACTTAACTCTTTATAACACCATGAAGACAGAAAAACACAAAATATACATTACAGAATTAACAGTGGGATAGAGATAATAACCGCTTTAATTAAAACAATCCTTCACAATTACCTGGAAAACAAAATGCTTCATAGCGTAGCGAACTTAAAAACTTCAATTAATTTAGTTATAATGATAATTTCAGGTGTGTTTGTGATTTTAACACAAAGGAGCATACAAACAGTTGAAGTGACACTATTCTCACTTGACAAATGACATTATAGCAGATAGTAATTTAATAATATTCAACAAGATAATTGAAACAAAACAATTTTTCTACATTTAATATTATCATCTCATTGCAGAAAAGGTTACATTTTTTTGCCTTTCAATTCTGATTCTATAGGCAGAAATAACTCGAAATATTGAATTTATATACTATATACTACTAAAGTAAATAACACATAATTGATGGCGACAAATTTTACAGTACAAGACAACTAAATATATCCTACATTATTATGTCTTTGACAGAATAAATTTTTAACTATTCTGGAAGAAGCGCTCGTGTAATTACATAAGACCAAATTATATATTTTAGAATATTAGGTATTGGCGCGATTTAATTATGATTTTTACGTACCATGTGTGAATGAAGGGAATGATGGAGCAATTCTGGTGTGAAGAGGTTGAGAGTTCCACAATCAGTATTTGTTAAATATAGTGACTGTTTCAACACATCTATTTACAAAACTATTAATAGATTCAACAATAATACACAAGATATAAAAATCTTAGTTTCCTTTAAAATTGTGCCAAGTATCATTCAGGAACGTTAATTAAGGCACAGCGTAATTTTAATGCGAGATAATTCCGAGTTGTGCGAACGTTTTAATTACTTGTGTCATATTATTGTTGTGATGTTTTTATAGGGAATATTTTATGGGATTTGTGTAGCGTATTTTTAAATACGTTTGGAGATACTTGTAATATACGGTAATATAATACATGCTTGAGTGCCATAGTACGAGACAATGAGAATTTTGGCAAGTATAATGTAAAAATTGGACAAGAACAACAGCTTTAAATAATAAAAAATAACGCATTCCTGATACGTGATAGGCGAGCGTCATATTACATATGCACAAGAGTCTGGTTGTGTTCCACATGTGAGATAGGAGAACAGTTCCATGGTGGAGACTATCTGAAGATGAACGAAATTCGTAGTTGCTTTAAAATTTGAAAAGATTCTTAAAACAGAACAAGTATCGCGCACAAGAGATCGACGATTGACTGTAATTATCATTTTTCATTTAGAATCGATCGTGGAATTACCTACACTCATCCTTATTATTTTAATGAATGTTCATTAATCTACATCAGCAATTTATTACCGTATATCGAGATTAATAGATTGCGAATAATTGAAATTATTTATTTATAGATTCATTGTACCTATATTTTTATCGAACGTAATATGAGCGGGGGCCCGGAAGCCCGTAATCCTATCCTGTTTCTTTTCGATCCTATTCTCTTCTAACTTCCCATCATTAATCATTACTTATCCCCTCCTCTTCCTTCAAGTCGGCAAGGCATCTGTGACAATTTCATGTTGTAGATGTTCATGAGCTGCGGTCAGTCACTCAACATCAGATGAACCGCTCTAGCATAAAAACAATAAAAATAACATTTAAAATGTTTATTTTGGTGCCGATTTGTTATAGGGAGGGTCAGGTCGTAAATTCTTTCGGGTAAGTTTGGCTCAATTCGCGTGGAAGCAACACTCGACTTTTTCTATTATTTCTTTTTATTTTGTTTTCAGAGGTTCTTGGTCTTTCTCTTCTTGTCACTGATTATATAAGTATCGAATTGAAACATTAATATATTTTATTTATTTTTTTACATTCTTAATGCATGCTAGGCGGATGCATGCTTAAGGAATCCTACTAAAATTATAAATGCGAAATTTTGTGTAGATGTA
The DNA here is from genome assembly GCA_001586405.1 of Phoebis sennae. NCBI lineage: Eukaryota > Metazoa > Arthropoda > Insecta > Lepidoptera > Pieridae > Phoebis > Phoebis sennae. The sequence continues at coordinate 381,691 of LQNK01000823.1, read as the reverse complement.
TGTATGCATGTGTGTTTGTTACTCGTTCAGGTAAAAACTACTGAACCGATTATAATGAAACTTGATATAAATACAGGTTCAAAATAATATATAGGCTATAGATAGGCTTCTTTTAATCCCGGAGTTGCCATGCTAGTATTTCATAATTGCAAGTGGAAATGTTATTTTTTTATTCAGTTAACCTAAGCATTATGTTTGTGTGTTGATATAAATGTGTTTCTACGTTGTAAGTAAAATGCTTCTATTGTATTCATTCCTTAACTTTTCCTTTATCCTAAGGTTGCCTGGAAGAAATCGCTCTTTAGGCCGCCTATTTGCACTTGTATTTTGTTCTTTTCATGTATGTCTCTTCTGTCTATGTTTGTGGGCAATAAAGTATTTATCTATTCTATTCTATGCTTTTCTCCCTTTCATTTGTCATTATTTTTGTCCTAATTAATATTTGTAGATAATACCAGTAAATAAAAGTACTTACCATTTGTTCATTGACGTACCACGTGATGTTGGCGGCTGGGAGCGAGGGTGGTGATGAGCAGTTCGCCTGGATGTGGTCACCGCCAACGTACGTCATCCTGTCTGAGGTTATGTTGGGGCCTATAAAGGGCGGTTCTGCAACAGAAATGTTATGTATAATCACTACATAGTATAAAACAAAGTCGCTTTTTCTGTCATGTGTCATGTTGTATGTCCCTATGAACGCTCAAATCTTTAAAACTACGCAACGGATTTTGATGCGGTTTTTTTTAATAGATAGAGTAACTCATGAGGAAGGTTTTTATCAGCATTGCACCCGTGCGAAGCCGGGGCGGGTCGCTAGTTTAATAATAATTTATAGTCTAAGAAGAATTTTCACAATAACACTTATTATGATTTGTGCTATCTTGATTATATCTTAAGTATATCACTAGCACCTAAACTAGGCAGAGCCTGTGTCTTAGGTGCAAGTGCTGTTCGGTGAACATAATATACATTTTATTTCCTTCTACCGTCATATAAAATATTTTTGTTTGTGACAAACTGGTAAGACCACGGTAACTACAGACCTGTCACATTTACAATCATTAGAAATTAAATGGGTTTATTCATAGAGTAGCGAATCTATTATAATATTTAATTATGTTGAAGACTTATAGGAATATAAAATAATGTATACATAAATAAATATAAATATATGTATTAAGAGAAATGTTTTGTCCGCTATTCCTGAAATATAACTAGTATTCCTAATTAGCCACTCCTCTCCTTATATACGGTGCTGACAGAATAACAGCGTCGCAGCCTCTGCTGTAACATTTATGCTGAGTCAGTAATCCAGTTCCCTGAGGTGATACAGATGTAATTGAATTTAGTTCTTACCCGTAATATACTATTTTTTATTTTTTAGTAATAAGAACTGTTATTTTGTGCCATCTTACTGTATTGTATCACCTTTTTGGGAATAAATGTTTTCTATTCTATTCTATTCTATTCTAAGTATTTAACATTTGATACTGGATTTGGGAACGAATCGGCTGAAGTCTGAGTTCTGAATTATCGTTCCATTCCTCTTCTTTATTTTCCTATTTCTTTCTTTATTTCACGATTTGATTAGCGCTGTGGGTATGTCTATTGCGCTGGAGGGTGTGGATTCGATCCCCACTCGTAGAAAATTATTATGTGATGAACATTGTAATTTTCTACTATCTGGGCGTAATTATGTGCCTTTTACAAAAAAAATATAATCATTTCTTTTTAGTCGTGCTGATCGAAACACCACCCTCGGATGCAATAGACATCGCGATATTATTGCTAACAATCTTGAAAGACTTCGATGAAATATGAAAGAAAAATTTAAAAACAGTTTTAATTACTATAAAGTACCAGTTTTAATTAAAATAGTTCTATCACAAGTAAACCCTTATATTTCTCCCCTTTTTGTTTTTTCCTTACTCACCAGGTTGTCCGGCAGAGATCGCTACTTTAGCGATAAGACCACCTGTTTGTGGCCTCTTATTTAATTGTATACTCATGTATAATTTTTGGTGCACAACAAAGTATTTTTTTAACTTTGTTTATAAAACCCTTACTCAAGCATAATGTTTATTCAAATATCTCATACGCTATTCGCTTTGTATAAAAACACCGAATTTCAAACCTAACATATTCCATGGATAAAACTGATTTCCAGCTACATTTTAACGGAAAATGTTAAAAATCGTAATCCCAGTTCGTTTATCAGCGCGTACCACGTGTGCTTTTTATTACAGGCCAATACCGGAATCCTATTGTAGATTAAGACAGTAAGCCCAGTTAGTCTGACAAGGCTAATGCCCACACCATTCGCTTTAACTACGTAGATTTGATTGTTGAATCAAATATTAAGGTTTTTTCTATTTTTAGGCCTGTAATGTGCCACTGTTGGCCAAAGGTCTCCCTTTCCCTCTTCCAATCTTTCCAAATATTAAGGTATTCCACATTATTTTAACTTATTTGTGCACATTATATGATGAACTAATTAAATATATAAATATTTGACCAAAATTTTTCATGCTCTAACCTCATATTCCGAGGATAACATCGATTACTAGATTACTTTATCATTTATCGAGTGCGCTTTTTATTTCAGGCCAATACCGGAATCCTATTGTAGATTAAGACAGTAAGCCCAGTTAGTCTGACAAGGCTAACTCTCACACCATTCGCTTTTATAGCGTAGATTTGATTGTTGAATCAAATATTAAGGTGTTTATTTTTTATTTTTAAGCCTGTAATGTCCAACTGCTGGGCCTTTCTTTCCCTCTTCCATTCTTTCCAAATTTTCGATTACTAGCTACGTTTTGACAGAAAATTTTAAAAATCATACATGGTTGAGTTTATATGTAATTCCGCTTATTTATCACGTATTGAGTGTGCTTTCAGGCCAATACCGGAATTCTATTGTAGATTAAATCAATAAGCCCATTTAGTCTGGCCAGGCAAACGCTTTCACCATTCGGTTTTACAACGTGCTGTTACATACAACAACAGATTAGAGAATAAAAGGCAGATGGAGTGCACCGAAGATTCGAGTGACGCCGAAAACCAAATACAAAATTCAAAAACAAATACAGAAACGTTTGTCTAGTTTAACGTGACATGTCACGAGGGCTTCGAAATTTTTCTTAAAATAATGCCATTGCGTCTTGTGTTTTTATAACATTGTAAAAGCTGTTTCCAAAACACATAATATCGTAACATTCACTATGCATCTAGCGACTGTCCATCTCTGTTATCCCCGTGCATTCGATACTTGAACGATCCTTCGTTAGCCTTTGATACTTCAGCGTATCAAATGCACG
>LQNK01000823.1:302119-377121 GCA_001586405.1 Phoebis sennae | reverse complement strand
ATTGTAACTTTTCTGCAACATACGAAATTCCTACATAAAAATAGAATGAAGATAGAATGATTCCTTGAAATAGAATTAAGTTTCTGTAAGCATTTCAACAACGTCGTCTACGTGAAGTGAATATCCATTCAAGTGTAGATCTTTATTGGTAAAGTAATATAAATAACAGGGACATTATGTATTGTCCTTTATAAGTACTCTTAAAAGTTTTCCCTATTATAACAAGGAGCAAACGCATCAATTAAAGTTAATTGTCTTCCATAAAACACGTAATTTTAATAAATACGGAATTGATCAATCGCAATTGAATGTTGTTTCGATTGTATTTCAATGGTTCACTAGTGGTCTTAAATAGTCACTAGATTACCAAGTGTGTTAGACTATCCTGACACGATATAATTGAGACGCAATAGAAGATTTTTTAAAGTAGAAAGAAATACGCCCCAGAAATGTTTCAAAATATTACTGATAGAAGAGATGTCAATGATAAAAAATGAGTAGAAAATGAGGTATTTTACAATAGTGAAAATTAATTGCAAATTCTCGAAATACGAAATTCCCACAAAAAAGCACCCTAATCCCCGAAATGAAACGAAATAAAGTTTCTGTAAGCATTTTCTCAACGCAGACAAGCGAACGATCTCCATTCAAGAGTGAATCTTTATTCGGGCGTGAATGAACCGAATTGAATGGGATCGGACCTTTTACTCAATTTGTAAACACGTAAATAAAACGTAATAAATGTATCTTTTATTTTGTAGGTGAGACATTTCGCGGAATACTTACTTCATGCCGTTAAGTCGCGTTTTGTCGTTTTCCTGTACTTAACGATAAATCGATTTTGACACGTTAAATTAATATTTATTTTAATCTCGAATAAATTTTTTATTTATGGGTTTTAAAAATAATTAAATTATTATATTTAATAACTTAAAGTCAATAATCATTTATTTTAACTTCATCAACCTATGTAAGAATAGATATTTTTTTAAATATATAGGAATAAATTAATGAGTGATTTTTATCTACTACTATCTATTTGGTCACTTCTCTGAAATCCTTGTAGACGATAAAAGAAAATAGATATGTTTGGGACAAGATAGCGTAGTCTAGCTTCCATCCCAGGCGAAGAAAAATTTTGTTATGGGAGGATACTGAAGGATCATAATATAATATATTTGGTCTTTTTAGTAATCGAATGTAAATAATATTTGCCCTTTATCCCAATGGGAGACACGATACTTTTACATAATCCAATAACATATTATTACTATTATTTGTATTGTACCATTGTTTGAAATAAATGTTTTCTAGTATATTATTGTCGCTCTCGTACCAGTTTTAATCAACAAAGAACTAATCACATTTATTCCCGTGAAACCGCACGCTTCATACAAAAGCGATTTCACAGAAATCGGGTCGCATTTTTCACCCGCACGTACATTAACAGGTAAAAATAAAATCTCCAATACAAAGGTTGTAGAATTGAACAAATGCGGACCAAAAAAAGACGCGGCAGATTGAAATCGAACTGCCCTGTTTGTTTTTGGCCAACGCGTCGACAAAATGCCAGCTGGATATGCAATATTTCACCGGTTCTAATAAAAGATACCGGAGGATTGGATTGGTAAACACCTATATTGATTAGAGGGCAAACAAACGTCCAATACATCAGTACATCGACGCAATTTTCGGTAGAAAAGCGGCTATCAGTGGATGAATCAATTGGGTATTGTAGCGGTGTTCGGTCTATTGGCCAATTGTGTCAATAGTCATTGATTAAGAAAAGTTCAAAACAGTAGTCGTAGGTAGTAAGATTGTTCTTTTCAAAGAGCGAATGAAGCTTAACGCTTGATGACGCACAGATGATAAAAACGTAAGAAAGAAAATATTGTGTTTATTTATGACACACGCAAACACACCAACGTTACGAAGTAATTATTAAAAGTAAATTTAGGATAGTTTTGAGTGTGTGCGAATATCGGTCCCCCACTCAGCATTATCTCGCTGATTTTCAATGAGTACATACATGGTACAATGAATGTGGACGTCCACGTTTGTTGTTCAAACAAAAACTCTTGATTACAGATAATGTAGGTATAATGTGTACTAATAATTCATATGAGCTATTGTTATAGTGAATATTGAAAGAATATTTTTATATACAAATGAAAAAAAATCCACATGATTTGGCGTACTTAAGAAAAACAACATAAAATATAACTCTTACATGTTTGAACATTATTTTGGACGTATTGTGCATAAAATTAAAATTAAACCGTACCGATATGAAATATACAATTTTTTAATGTTTACAAACATAATAACATTTTTGCGAACCCATTCGCAATGTACATAGTAAGCCCAAATGAAACATCTCTTTGAAAACAGGCAAATCAAACTCAAATCAGAGCAATACAAACATTGAAATCGTGAAAGCTATTAAATCAAAACAAAACGTAACGATTTAGTATGCACAAGTCATTTCGAGCTCCAAGCGAGTAATTATTCATGTAAACACCGTTGATTTTCTTACATTTTTCACTCGGCAACAGATTAAAAATACATTTTAGATGCAAGATTAGATGCGGAGGGTAAGTGCTTTCTGTTAATTTGTTTTAAGTGAATGGATATTTTAGATGCGACAAATTTTGATAGTGAATAACATTTGCGCCGTAATATATGTATGTATAATTATGTTTGATTTGTACATAAAAAACATTTCACTAGTTCCACATTTGTATATTTTCTACACTATATCAATTATTTATTACAAATTAGTAATAAATTATATAATTATGTAATATAACATTGTTATTTCATTACGTTTTTGCGTCATTGAGCAATGTTTTAAGAAATTAATTATATGATTTCACCATAATTAATTGATAAGTCAATTATTGATTATGAACACAAATTAGTTAAATTAAGGCATGAATATTGGAATGAGAGATAGGCTGCTTTAAAATTGTAAAAAACACTATTTTGACACCCTAAAAGTTGTCTCAAAACCTAATCTTAAATTCAAGGGCCACAGCTTAAACAACGTTTTTATTTAAACCAAATAGCCATTCACCCATCGGAACGGAAATATGTACAATAAAATCGTTTTTTTACCTTAGATGCGGACACCCTACGATCAATAAGTTTTAATACCATTGTTAGTTAAAATACAGGTTAAAAATGTATACCTGTTTTTGTCTCAGTCCAAGGTGAAACCCTAAATTGCCTAGGCTAGAAAATAATGATTTCTCAAGAAACTTACGTCGTTAACAACAATCAGTATTCGCATTAGGCTCAGCCTCCCCGCAAAGGCTTTAAGAGTGATTAACACTAGGTTATACGACTAGTACAATCTTCCTCACAAATAATAATATGCCTTTCCTTTACAACAAGCGATAAGTAACATTTTTGGTAGGAATTAAAAGATTGGTTTTTAAAGACGCGTTCTACGTAATAACAACATTTTTACATTGCTTTCAATTTCGAGCATTTAGGTGTTTAGATAGAAAGATCCACGTGAGTGGAGACTTCTCACTGGTACTCTCCGTAAAGAATCTACTAGACCAGTGGTTTACTACCATAGCATCACGCGGTACTAGCCTTTATTTAATTAAGTATATTTCGCACCGACAACGACTATTTTCGCGTCTTTAATGTCAGCATGCAAGAAGAAGATTAAAGGGGACCTCGTGTTGGTTTTACTCCGTCAGAAACACACTTCACTGTTATATAAACTTAATTATACTACGTACCAACAACCACCATCTCCGCAGCCTTAATGTCAGTGTGGAAGAGTGGAGCGTCAGCGGAGACTTCGCACTGGTACTCTCCGGTCAGCGTGCGGTCCACCTCAGTCAGTACCACGCGATTCTGGTCTGATCTTGCTACCTGAAATAAATAAAAACTTTATTGTGTGTAGGAGACCTAGGTCTTTGTTTCTTTTAGCAATACAAATTAAGTTTATTTGTACATTATAGTACAAGAATTCGTTTTACAATAACCTAAAAACGTGGCCTACTTGGTTATGCAGAAATCTTGTAACATTCTTTGAATAATATTTATACTAAATCTGTGCCTTTATAATATACAGCTAAATATTTTGATTGTTTGGTTGAATACGCTAATCTCAGGAACTATTGGTCAGATTTGAAAAAATCTGTCTCTGATTCTATATGCCAAATACTTCCAACAAACAAAATCCACACTTACACGTATATTTACATACGATAAATAAATATCTTTGAACATTTGATGTAATCCCAAACTAAGCATGATATAATTATCTTGTACCATGGAATCTAGGCAACAGATAAAGATACGTAAATATACTTTTTTTAAATACATATACACTTTAAATAAAATAAGTAAAAAACTACAATGCTAGTCCGCTCATTCTTTTCAACCCGTGAGGTTCGAACCCACAGCCTCTGATGTGATAGACACTGTCATATCCCCTGCATGAATTGCGTCGATAGGCGCAATATGAGTTGATACAACGCACAGGGCCTATTCAGGGATGATACTTGAGAGGCAATTGTCACTAAGCGTTTAATTTAAGTCTGAAATTATGTAGCACGCAAGTCCTTCACATACAATTGTTAACTTTAAAAGAATTTATAGATGAATTTGGGTTACGGCCACAACAAATACTTCACACTAAAGTTAATTAAATGTATTGCGTAGTAATACAAACCGTTTCTACAGTTCTGAACTTAGCTAACGTTCTTAAGTGAATAGATGAAGAGAATGTTCTGCGAATTCGTCTCTCAAATTTGTTCATAACATTTTAGTTGGAAAATTTCAAAGAGTAATGCCCGATTCACACAAAGAGCGGGAGTGGAGACTATTTCATTTGTATTTATATGAAAGACTTCACATCGAAAGCGTGTGCTTGCTGGTCGGACGCGTATCTGAATACATAATCTGACAAATGACATCAAACTGCCCATTTTATTAAAAACCTACCAGTTCTATACTAATAATGCTAATAATAAAAGTCTATAGCTCAAATATACATTTATCTTGATATAGACCCCGATTCCCGAACTAGTTTTAACTGTGACTCAAGAATCTGTTTCTTCCCAATTATTAGGAGCTGACTTATATATAGAGACATAGGCAGACGTAGACTTATCAGATTAGTCGTGAAACTGAACAACTATCTATCATTGTTACTTTTGTGGCGTCATGTGACGTCACAATTCCTAAATCGCGATGTTGAAATGTTTTCACCGCTTAGCATATATACAACTTCAAAACATCAATCCTCGGGGCCTAACGGCCGGCTAGTCCTGGGGTTCGGACTGGTCGAGGATCCTCCCTTTTCGTTGGAGGAATAGTACCACCCTCCACACTTTGAATTAGAGAAACATGTTTTTATTCTAAAATAAAATAAATTACTTACATCAACCTTAATCTCAGCGACAGGGAAGACTTTAGTCGCGGGTGATTCCTTAGGCACGAAACGATAGAATTCTATCATATTCCTGTACCACCGAATGGAGTACAGCTGTGCCCCTTCCAGCTCGTAGGTGCACATCAGTTCTGCGTTCTGACCAGTTAGAACCGCTTTTGGCACGTGGATTTGGAGAAATTTTAAGGTGCTGACGGTACCTGAAACAGGAGGTTTTTTTTTATTATGTTTATATGTACGTTGTTACGTATAGTTTATTGAATGGACAAAGATAGATTTATAAAGGTTTTAGAATAAGAATAGAAGAAAAAATGTATAGATAATTGTTAAGTAAATTAATCTTTAGTTAGTTGTGTATCCTTATTTATGTGACAAAAATGTGCATAAAAGGCCCGGTTTCTATAAACACTGGAACGTCGCCAAGTTTAATGTTGACGCCACGTTTGTAGGATATTTTACTATCCGTAAGGAAAACAACTTATTATTAGTATAGGAAATAGCATTAGTAATTTTTTTTTTTGCAAAAAAATCTAGTGAAATGAAGTTCTAGCGATCAATAATGGATTGCTGGAAAACTGTTTATGTTTGCGTCTGAAAACTTGTGGTAATTGAATTGTTATTGTAGATCAAAAACAACAGTGAGTTGTCCATCAATTTTCAAATACAATGTAAAAGCGACAGCGCAGCAAAATTCATACCAGCTCTCGGAACGCCAACAAAGATCAGGTATTCGTTTAAAAATTTTACAATTTCAAAACTTGTAACATTTTACGATGCGCAGTACTGAACGAAAGTGAAGTAAATATTATCGAGTTTATGATCCTCGTTAGAAGTTCGCTCGTAACGGTAAACGACAGGAAGGTTATCGCAGCTCCTCAAATCTTGCTCTTAATACTCTTCTGAGTTATTATTGCCTGGTACTTCGGGGGGCACGTTAAAACTTTGCATTTTTTTATCACCTTCTAACAAGGTTAATAATTGACCTATTTTTACTCAATGCTCTGGTGATTACTCAAAGTTCTATTATGTTAGAAAATTATGATATAACTAAACTATAGCTAAATGGGATAAGACAGAGAGGTTATCGGATCTCTTCAAATCTTGTTCATAATTCTCCTGAGTTATTATTGCCTTGTACTTCGGGGGCATGTTAAAACTTTGCATTGCACCTTCTATCAAAGTTAATAATTGACCTTATATATTGCTTCAAGGCATGCTTGAAGTTTTAAAGCTAATTTTCCAAATAATTACGTCAGTAAATTATGAATTTTTATATCAATTTAAATAAATAAGGGTACGACTGAGAGATTACCGCAGTTCTCAAATCAGATTTAACAAACGATTGAACTAAATAAAAGCTGCAATAATTTATTACTCTATTGGGCTCCGTGCCCCAAGATAATGTCATCTAAGATAATCATCATGACATAAATAAAACCAATATTAATTCGTGAATTTCCCAAAGGTCTTAAAACCCAATCGCTTTAAAACGCAACAAACATTTGTCTTTACAACACGACCGATAGCACGTAAACCCATATTTTTATAGCATTAATACCAATAATTCCCTGGACATTAATTAATATGTCACGAAAAATACAGTTTCATAAAGGTCCAGTTTTACATACACAAATTACTGTTTATGAATGTTGTTGACTTATTTTATTCAGATTTATAGAGGCGTATCGGTTAACGATGCATATTTTCGCGTTTATATCGTCATACAGGTAAATAAAGGTAAATTCTTTATTAACAGATCCATTCTGTGGTTTCCCTTTCGCTTGAATGCATGATCAACTTTGCTAAAATAAATATAAATATATAGTAAATCCACTTCTACTGAAGATTAGCACAAAAGAAAACTATTTTTATTTAACGAGAAAAAATGGGTGTTTTTTTCGCCCACAAATTAAATAAGGTCCATTCTCTCCACCCTCACCGTCGATCACAAGTCTCTTTCTTTTTCACCATAAAACATTGCTATTGCTTAGTGTTCACATATCAATATCGTACCCATCGTATTATTTCTATAAAAATGCGATGTGTATCGATGGATGCACTTGTGTGACATTCTATACAAAGAATATGAAACCCGATGCGTTCGATGCGTTCTAAGCCGATATACGGCTAGCTCAAAGCGCCACTCAAAATGGTATTGACATTGACACTACAGTATACAGCTGCATTCGTTTGGCTTTACGACTCTGCATATACAAATTATTTCTTTTTTGATCTCCGTTTATACTAGTGGCTTACCCAGGCTTATTATCTAATATTCATTTGATATCACACTCGGCTATATGAAAATCGCCTATTGCATTCCCCCTATCTTCGTTACCCCCTCATCGCCTTCGCTCATCTTCAAACTCGACATTTTATTTTGTCTAAACTATTCGCTCGAATAAACGACCCTCAAGTTAACGTCGGGCAAAGTTTTCATACTTACATACAAACATACAGTTTCAAGCTTACTGTGATTGTACCATGATTAACTTAATATTTATTTTTTCAGTGACAAGTACTTGTTTGTTTTCTTTTCCTATTTCTGTTTGTTTTTATATATATATATATAAATAGGTTGAGAAATAAAGAACAAAATAACTGTCCCTAATTGTCACCGATGCGTATCATGCATATGCATTTCCAATCGGAAGCCATACAATTTTTCAGCGAACATTTACTTACGCAAACTATGATTCAGCGAATTTTATTCAACATGGGAGCGAATCGTCGCAAACACAGATAAAAGCATTTTAAATCTCCAAATTTATGGTTTGTTTTTAAAAGAGTTATTTTATTTACAGGGCCGGATTGACGTTTATTAAATAGAACTTACTTTTCATAACAGTATAATTATTTTCAAATAAATATAATTCCTAAATTTTTAAAATATTTATTTACTACGTTACAGTAAGAAAGCCTTGCATTTTTTTTATATAATCCACAAATAATAATTAATATTATGGAAAAACAAAAAAGTTAAGAAAAACAGTTAGTTTTAATTTAAGTTATTATCGACATGATTACAGTTTAAATATAAAAATATCTATGCAAAGGTTTCACGAAAAAGGCGCGAAAATACTCCATTTTGAAATCTACATACAGTCATACAAATGTTCCAACCCACTGCGCCAAGCGAGTCAGAGTCAATTTTCTTTAGCCGTTATCGTTTTCCTTATTTGTCTCAATCTTTCCCAAAAGACAAGTCTAAAAATGAGAGTGAAATTCAGGCAACAATATTGGACGACAAAATGGCCGAAGCCGCATAAGCTGTAGTTACTTTTTTTAGGATAAGCTTTAATTACTTTTAGGAAGTACATATAAGCCTTTATCGGATACGAACAGTTTTTTGTTTAAGAGAAATAATATATTTGACGCTTAGCTTGACCGGCTTAGCTTAACAATACCTTATCAATACCGACTTTATCCTTGATTAATTACTGATTTGGATACAAATTATGCGAATTTATCACATTTTAATTGACTACTTCATTGATTTAGTAGGCAGCGTTGCAACTAGGAGTTCCTGGGTCCAATTTCCGGAAAAGACATCATTAAAACATTTCCAGGCCTAGCAGGGCAAATAATAATGATAAGGGCAAATATATTTGCCCAAAAACAATCAATGTAATGAAAAATACAGGCACATTGTGGGCCAATGCGGTAAAATTTTCCATGCTTTCAATGAACAAAAAACATCCTTTTATTTGTGCATATCTCGCAATTTCTTCCTCAAACCTCCCCAAAAATCCTGTTATTTTAAATACGTCCCTGTGTGTTTGAATTCACCTACGAACCAATGTTATTTTACTATGGTCGGATAGTTTATGCGCGCTCACGGCTGATACTTTAGTAGCAATCGATACAATGTTAACGGATTTGTTTCATGAATAAATGTATTAGTTACATTAGAATATCGTTTACGTAATGGTCTTTCGATTGTATGGTCCAGTATGTGTAGTGGAACAAAGGTTTGTTTGTGTGTAGTGTGTTGTGTTCTAAACTGTTGTATTACATAATATATAATGTATATCTTACATACGTTTTGACTGAACTCTTAATAGAATGAATGTGGGTGACTAAGTATATCCTTATATATAATTTGCAGATCCGGACAAATATTAAAGATTAACTTCTGTCCGCGTTCCATTCTGGTTGAATTCGGGCTCTAAATATCAATATGTAGTAATAGTATTCAACAAAATATATAACTAATTGAGCAAAATGGATCTCTCTGCATACGAAATTTCTCATAATCTGTTCAACAATTACTGCGTCGTGGCACACGTATCCGAATTTTCATATATAATTTTCTTTTCATTTTTAAACTTTTGTTACGCGCCTCTATAAAATACAGAAATTTGTAATCCACGCGAGCGCAGCCTCAGGTGGAAAGCTAGTTCATAATAAAAGTAGCATAAGAAATATCTTTTTTAAATTTAGTTGAACCTCATGACGCCACTATTTGTATGTCAAATACTTTACACTCCAAGTTTTGTGACGTACGCAATCAACGTAGTATATTTGTAGACACTGGCATCCTTTGTCTGCGCTTTCGTAAGAACTAGGCAAAGGTTGCTCCATTTGTGTGTGTCATTATTCAGTTTATATTAAATTAGTTGAGTTCCGCGGTTTCATCCGCGTATATCTCTTTCTCGTAGGAAAACTAACCTATGTCATTCCTGGGGTTTAAAAAAATCTCTGTATAAAAATTCATTCAAATCAGTCATGTAATTTCGGAGCCTATTCAATACAAACAAAGAAAAAATTTTGATCTCTTTATAATATTAGCATAGATGTATACGTACTGTTTTTCATAGCGAAATAAGTTTGCAAAAGTATGGTTATATTCAGTTTTAGATCTAGGGATACAGGGTAATGAATGGTTGCCAATATTGAAAAAATGTTCCTAAATTTTCAAAGTTCTAAGACTCTTAAGTAATTTCGAAGTACTTTAGTTGACGTGGGTAGAAAACTTATGTAAACCCTTTTTTATAAAAAATAAGTTTTTTTCTACAAAACCTTATCATGGTCTAGATTTCGACGATATAGTATTTACATTATTGAATTCGGTGGCGTTTAAAAAAATAACAAGGTATTAAATTCACGATTACTAAACTTCTTCTACCCGCGGCTAATAATAATAATAATAATAATTCGAGCAAATTTTCCGCAAATCGACGTCAAGCGCCTATTTTGCGTGAGAAAAATACCCGCGGCTATATTCAGTGTCTATAGATCAGTATAAGGTATACTATCATGTTATACAGCTAAAAGACTGTCTTTTACGAAATTTCATGAAAATCCATTTGCGTGGTTGTTGCGTGATTGATACGTAACTATATACGCAATACTAGCAACTTGTTCCCCAAAATTAAAAGTAACCTACATGTTATTCTGCATGAACGCTTATCCTATATGTATACCAAGTTTCATCCAAATTTGTCCAGTAATTTTTTCGTGCGAGAGTAACAAACACACATCCAGGCTCATTCATTTTCACGTTTATAATATTAGTAGGGTTAGTAGAATTATTATTATACTTATAAGTATACTCATTTACAGACTATAGTCTGAAGCAGCTTTTCAGAAACTGCCTGTAAAATATTATTTACAATTTCCACTCAGGTGAAACCAGGGCGGGTAACTAGTACACTAAACATGTTTTATCTAAACCATTACTAAGCGATATTTGGCAGTGTTTGTAACACAACAGCGTGATTCCGATGCAACGTATCGATACTAACTTCACTGCCAAAACTTTTGTTTGTCTTTAGATAAAACTAGGGATGTTTTACTCCGTAAACGTAACAGAAACTTTCGGATATCTGATATAGAAAATTATTCGTAACTTAATTATAAATATTCAGATTTAAAAGTTTAGGATAATTCCGGATAGGGGTGGACTAAATTATATATTCCGAGAGTTAGGACCATTTTTGGAGACGTTTTTGAGGCAAGCTTACAGCTTGTATGATGCTTCTACTGTTATACCCTGACATAGAACTGCAGACCTGGTGAGTAACGGGGCTAAGTCTAAATAAACCCCAAAAATTTGATCAGCACGACACAAAAAAAATACATCTTTTTGTAAATATTTAAGTTACTAAAAGATGTAAGTTTCTACATTTTTGTATTAGACTAAACCTGTAATAATAATGTAAGATTTTAAATAAATAAATAATTTGTCGCTTATTCATTTATCTGGCTATTTATATTTAACTTTTGAGATATCTTAAAAATATAGGTAATATCCCTAACCGATCTAACGGAGAATCCGACATAATTACATGTCCGTATCCGTATCCGAATCCGGCATTATAATTATCCCTATATCCGTACCCAAACCGTGTACAACATTTGATAACTATAACATCCCTTTATAAAACTACGTATTTAAGTAGGAATTTATTTTTATAGCTAGCTCAAATTTACTAAAGATACTGTTATATTCAATGATATGAATCTAATTTAAATATAACATTAACAACTTAATGATCGGGATGTTACAATATCGTAACATCGCCTATATATATTCATATTATAATAAAGGAATTAATACAAATTTTCGTTCCTTTTAAATGATTTTAATTTTAAAGGGACGAAAATTTGTATTAATAATTGAATTATAGCAAGTCGAGCCTCTTATTTAAGGCATACATTTCGTAATACTGTTGTAAAAGCACAAAATTAAATACGCGCACATAAAATTGAAATGAAATAAACTCCAAAATAAACGGCAGTCAAAATATTCGCTAAATTATTAAATACGTTGCTAGTGCAATATAAATTGAAGTGAACAGCATTACTGTGATATTCATTGGGCCGGAAACTTTGATAGCTTACAGGAAAAATAATATGGAAGCTAGTTGGTTTGTAGGCATTATTAAACTAGTGGCTCGCCCCGAGCTGGACCTCGCGTTGTAATGTTTATTTTAATCGAGGCCTTACATTTGATACACCAAAGCTCCTCTACACATCGGCAGACACATACGCGGACGTCATTGACGATGGATGACGAATACATTGTCAGACATAAATTATCCACTACGGCTGTGGCTATTACTACGTCTTCATGTCCGCGGACAACATCGGCAGATGACGTACAAAACGACAACTGATAAAAATTAAAAGTTATATAATAATGATAAAGTTATATATGTTTCCTTTCATTGAAGTAGAATTTTAAAGAAAAAAGACGAAGGATTGTAAGTTGTAACCTTTTTTTTTTTTCTTTTTTTTACGAGGGGAAATGTAAACTTGTTGAAATAAGTTGTAACCTAACCTAACCTAACGCAATACTTTATCACAAATTTACTGTATTCAGAAAAATTGGATATGCATTTAGCAATTTAGCCTTAAGTCACTAATCAGTAATCAGTAATCACTATATGATTATGAATAGGTAGTTATTGGTAGAAGCGAAGTATGAACATCATATAATAACCATTGTTTTAAATGAAATACTTTTTATAGGAGTTTAAACGCGTTTATTATAGGGCAATACAAACATACAAACATACAACGCCCGGCCATCTCAACTCTGAGACCTCGCTTCGCTCGGTCAAATACTAGTTATTGTGGTTATACTAATTAATATATTTATAAGGAGCGATTGTCTGCGTAGATTATGTGAAGAAAATATCACCAATTTTACGATTCTCTATATCTAGACTGATATTATAAAGCTGAAGAGTTTGTTTGTTTAAACGCGCTAATCTCAGGAATTACGGGTCCGATTGGAACATTTTTTTTAGTGTTAGATAGCCCATTTATCGAGGAAGGAAGGAATATATCATCCCGATATTCCCATGGTAGCGAAGCCCTGGGGCGCAGCTAGTAATTATAAAAAGTTCATCAAAATTCGTTCAGTGATTAATACACAATCATACAGACATCGAATACATTCACGTTTATAATATTAGGAGAAAAATTTAAGCTACAATTACATTCATATCAAATGGGAAAAGAACAAAAAGACGTAATTACTTTACTTGGAAAAGGCTTAATTTTATAAGGAAATGAAATAAGAAGGAATTTCATTGCAAATAAAAAACTTCTCGTGATTTCGTGGAAATTTTATAAAAGAAATACAATTTCTCTTAAAATTCTTAAAATTATGGACACAAGGCTACATATTTTGGTTGTCTAAAGGCCGCATACTTGCGTTTGTTTTTTGTTGTATTCATGTATGTTTTTTCTATATATGTATGTGTGCTATTAAGTGTTCTATTCTATTCTACTTTCACTAAGCGCTGATCATTGCGCACAATCCTATATAATACAATCCTGTGAACAATACTTTAAATACGATTGGATAATTAAGTCAACGTAGTGTTTCAGTATTACAGTAATTACAACAATAATTATGTTAATCACTTCTATACATCATTGATTACAAATTACAGTTAGAACACGACTATTCAATCAAGTTTAGGAAAGGTCCATCAAATCATGGGACGTCTTTTTTTATACAGTTTTAGTTTCAAATAAAAAGGAAAATTCATGTTTTAAAGATGACGACCCGATTGGCGCAGTGGTTCAGCAATGTGCTATTGTGCCGGAGGGTGTGGGTTCGAACCCCACGAGCAGAAAATTATGATGTGATGAACATTGTAATTTTCTAATTTTCTGCTGTCTGGGTGTTTATTTATGTATTTATGTATTTACAAAAATATATATATATATGTTTAAGTATGTCTATCAGTTATCTAGTTTCCATAGTATAAGCTTTGCTTAGTTTGGGACTAGATTGCGTCGTGTTAAATATTAAAGACCCCAAAGCCATGATTAGAGTTTGTATGTGCGTAAATCACGTAAAGATCTAGCATATAATAGTGTCGAGTTTACAGAGAAATCTCTGGCAATTTTTTAATCGTGCACATCCGTAATAACGTTTAAAGTGACCAAACACAGTCTTTTCAATACATTAGCTAACTTCACTGATCTGTAAACCCATTAATCCGTAATTGAAAAAACAACACAAATAACCTCCCGGTATTAAAAATACGAGTTATTTTAGTGCAAAATATTTTGTCCCATTGTTAGATTATTTAAACCGTCCGGTTCCAAATATTGATTTCAAATTACGGCTAGGCTAGATGAATATTACTTATAACATATAACATTCGTATAATTACTAAATCAGAAATTTTTTTATTAATTTCTACGTGTGCATTCGACATTTATTTATTGTGAACAATTATCTCTTTCACATATTGTCTAACTTTACTGGCCTGCAAACCAATTAACTAGTCATGTTAAAACTGCACAAAACAAACGCTATTAAAAATACAAGTTATTATTTCTCATTGTTAGATTATTTAAACCGCTCGTTTACAAACATTTATTTAAAACTAGCTTTCTGTCTTTTAATTTCGGGGTCTTTAAAAAAGTATCTTATCATATAATATATCCAGCGAACAGCCTACATATACACGAAATTTCATCAGAATCTGTACAGTAGTCTTGACATAATTTTCAAACAAACATCCAAATATCTAAACATCCAAACTCACTTATAATATTTGTAGGATGTAAGATACAATTATCTTCTGGATACATTACGTAAATAACCTCACGGAGGGGTAAAACAACACAAAACAAACTCCCAATATTACAAATACAAATTATTGTTCGTGTGCAAAATATTTCGTCCAATTGTTAGATTATTTAAGCCGTCCGTTTGCGGATATTTTTAAATTGATTTCGCTCGCGTTACAGCGCTACCGTATGTGAATAGTTTTGAATTGTTGAATTGTCAAGTAGCGTTAGATTGAAAACGTTGGTTAGTTTTTGATCAATATTTTAAAAGCTACATCCCACACTAGGTCATCGACCAAATTAACGGCGAAATTCAATAAACGTTCGTCTTTTATATTGTATTTTTACTCAGCGTAAATCTTTCTATTACTTTTAAGTTTAAATAAATGGAGACATGCTAGTTTTGCAGATTTTAAATTGTACACAATGAAAAATATGACACGATTAACTATTTTTCGTTGTGGACAAATACGGTTATTACTTCAATCCATTAACATACTCTACTGAATAGTAAATTATTAACCAGTCATGTCGGTAAAGCAAATTTTACAGATTTCCGATATTAACATATTGCAAAATATTTTGACCGATTGTTAGATTATTTAAGCCGTCCGTTTGCAGATATTTTCAAATTGTTTTCGTTCGCGTTACAGTGCGTCCATCCGTTATAACATTAGTATAATTACTATAGTATGTAAGTTTTATTTTTAGTTTCTACGTGTGCATCTCGTAAAGAGGAAAAACAACACAAAACAAGTCCAATATTACAAAAACAAGTTATTGTTCGCGTGCAAAATATTCCGTCCAATTGTTAGATTATTTAAGCCGTCCGTTTGTCCGTATTTTCAAATTGTTTTCGTTTGCGTTACAGTTCGTCCGTATGTGAATAGTTTTGAATTGTTGAATTGTCAAGTAGCGTTAGATTGAACACGTTGGTTCATTTTGATAGTGGTTTTCAATCTCTGTATCTCGTGCAACTGATCGGATAGTATTTTAAACGAATTCCTATTTTCGATCCTAAAAGAGTTTAGTCGTTTACAAATATCAGAAAATATCTTACTGACACCTACAGAGGCGTACAGAAGCATAAATATAAGCATATTAATTGATTATTGCTCCTACAATGTAGATGATGAATTGAAAAAAAATAACCATATAGAATGAGTAAATATAAAAAAATAAAGATTCACAGACATTTGACACAGTCCAAACTAAGCGAAGCTTGTCCAATGGAGACTAGACAAGTGATGAACAAAATTAGACATTTTTTTTGTAAATAGATAAATAAACACCCAGACAAGTCATAATTTTCTACGCGTTTGGATCGAACCCATACCCTCCCGTGCAATAGATACTAGTATGTCGCGTTAATCGGGTCGTCAGCACGTATTAAACTCAAACCATTAAAAAAACAAGCGTACCCTTAAAAAGAGTTACCAAAAAAAATCTATAAATCCTACATTCCGATCATCTACTATAACTTACTAAATTTCACACAGGTCTATATAATGAATTTTTGTAAGCGAAATTAGGGCCATCAAATGACTATTTTATTTACGACATTTTCCTTGTTGCGAACTCGGTAACGGAAGTTCATGTTTCTCTAGCGAACTTTGCGACAATATTTTTATGCGAATCGTTAATTATACGCTCCGTAGGAAACGACTGTCGCTTAGCGAAATTTATTATCACACACTGCGGCTTGCTATTATTAACGTTAATTTTTATGCGATGGAATGTATGGCCCTTGTCTGGAGAATTTTAATTATGTTTTCGGGATAATTTTCATTTTACAGAATAAAATTATCAGCGATCATCAGTTATATTTTTAAAAGTAAAATTTTCCAAATCGGTCCATTGCTTTCGAAGTCTATAGCCATAGAATAGTATGTTTAGTATTCATTAAGAAACGGGTTATTAGGTTTCGCAATAAAACTTTAAATTTTCCAAAACATTCGAATGTGTCTTTATTAACATGCTTCTGTGTGATATATTGTATAGTCTTTGCAAGGATAATTTTAATTGTTTATAAGCTATTTAGCACGTTATTAAATTTGCCGACTGAGCCATTCACGTATTTTGTTCTAATATCACTTTTATCTAAAAGATTAGAACTTAGTTTCTTTTCGATACTATTGCTTTAAGTAGGTACCTCTTGGATTTCATACATTGCGTCTTCGCAAAGGTTTCTAGCATTTGCTATGGTATAGAATGTATTGTAAGTTTTATAATGATAACAGAGCCAAAAATGTTATGTGACTGAACAAAGGCAACAAAATTCAAATATATTTTTCTAAAAATAAAGACTTATTTTTTGTGGACGGTTTTTTCATAACTGGAATAAAAATATCAAAGAAAAGTTTAACGATGCGTATGAAATTTCCATGTAAATTAATAAATATAAAGTCTCTTGCCAGTTTACATTGATAGTTTTGCATTCCAGGCACAAGGTAAATCATTATCAAGGAAATTTATACGTGTAATAACTGAGCTATATTCTTTACTGAACTAGATTAATGCTTGGTGTCCTAGAATAAAACTGTAAGCTATTCTAGAAGAATGGAACAGTTTAATTTAAATTTTGCTAATAAATTAATCCCACGTATCTGTAGGTATATTGTGTTTAATGTTTATCGTGTACTACGCCGTTAGTGTGTTTAAATGTAAATATTTTGCTCTTTTGTCCTTTTAAAAAAGAGCTCCATTTTTGGTTTAAATAGTATATACCAATGCGCATTGGTCTCTCAAAAAAAAATTAAAGACATTTTTAATTAGTATTAAATTTTCTACAATTTTATCGTATAAATTTCAATCGTAAAATCAATAATGAAAAAGATAAATATATACAACATCCTTATGAAAATGGATAATTTAGGGATATCTTATTCAAAGGTTTCACCATGTATTCTGGAACTTTCAGAGGACAAGGATTCTCGGAAAGGACAAATTAGCACACAGTAGGCAGAACATTAACAAAACAGTAAGGGAAATACCAAGCCCACATTGCCTCATTTATACAGAACAAGGTACAATTTTGGTACTAGCTACTAAATGTAGTTTTACTTGTGTTTTTAGGGGTCTAGAGAACAATACATGATATCGTATCACCTAATCCAGATAATAGCCTATTTGTATATATTTCTAAAAATCTGTTCATTGGTTGTTGCGGTGTGATTGATACACTTTTACATTTATAATATTAATAGGATACAAGTACGTGCCAAAACATAGGTGTACGTTTATTTCCCCACTTTCACAATCTAATAACAGAGATAAAGGATATCACCAAATACGGTTCAAGAGCAGCATCTATTACAACCCAAGGGTCTAGAAAACACATCCAATTTTCTGGTTAAGACCTAATTAATAAATTTATTAAAAAATGTAGATATACATTTTTGTAGTTTGCAAGTGGGTTTTGGTCTCCGAGACGAGACTTCTCCACTTTGCCCGGTCTTGAGCAGTCTCTTGTTGTTAATAGAGCACCTTTATGTACTTAATACGTAAGCAACACGTAAATCATTCTACCATCTTAATGGTAAGTCCAATACTAACTCTCTGACGATTGGAGTGTGTCAGCCCTAACAATTTCCGGCATAGACTGGCATGAAGATATTCTGTCAAAATCCAGACATTTTTTGTTCTAAACCATTTTCAGTCTATTTACTTATAGTCAAACATTATCTTTTGACCAGCTGCATGACCCAGTTCAAAATATTTCCATGCAACAAAGCCACGTTCGAAGGAATATAACATTTTCAAACACGTCAAGAGAACAGCTATTTGTTTTATGGAGATCATGACAGTTTACAACATGATTAATGATCCTCAACTTTTGGAAGCGGATCACTTTTTAATACTTCTTTGAATTTCGCTAACACACTTTCGTTAAGCCATTAATTCGGGTTTTGTGGGACCTTATCTGCTTTATTATGAGAGATTTATGATACTTTTCATATATTTTATGGAGAAAATAATATAATGTAGTTATTGAGAAAAATCTATACTTTATCGTTTTAAAATGCGTGGCTATATATGTGTGTATGTAGGATGTAAGCGATTATATGCCCCTATATATGCGTGTATTTTTAAAACTACCTGACGTATTTTGATGAAGTTTTTTTATAGATAAATTGATTCAAGGCTTAATATATGTATAACATGCATAATATAGTACATGCAATGGTAAAGGTAGGTAAAAGGCAGCAATACATAGTATTCCTGATGTAAGTGGTATTTCTGGTGACATTTATCTATAAAAATCTCAACTACAATATCTTAGGCACATTTCATTTCAATTCTAGCAAAAAATTCGCATATCGATCGTATCTTAGTTCGTATTGGCAAAGCACATCTTAATACATATTCATTTCTTTTTCTGCCATACAAAAACTCATACAAAAAACAAATAAACAAAAAAGTACAATAACAAAGACTCGCCAATGTTATTAGTACTCGAGTTTTATCAAAAAGGTACATTCTACTTGATTTTGGATAACATATTTCCTCGAAGGCATAATTTGTCATCTCTCTTCACATCAGTCGTTCGTATAAAAGCGAATTATTAACTTTTTACAAGTTAATATCAAATATTCGTGAAAAAGGAATTTGTTACTCGTATGAAAATGTAATAAAATATGATAAATATTTGATGATATGAATATTGCAGATAATTGTACAAGGGGTCTTATAATTGACTTCAAGTAAAAGCAATTACGAATATCCTAAATATGTATGAGTTTTAAGGTTATTAACTATTTCTATTTTATGTGGCATTTTACCCATGTGGCGATGGGTAAGAACACATATGTCGTCACCCTATTTCAACCTGTAGGTTTAGGTGCTCGAATTTAATCTTAAATTATCAATAAGAAAAAAATATTTTTTTTTTGGGTTTTAAACAGAGAGATGTAAAAGTTTTTAAATACCTTTCTCTTATCCTAATGAATAGTTAGTAGCTAAACTAATAAAGCAATAAGAAAGAGTCCCCAAAATATTGTCACATCCACAAATTAATATCGTAATTTTTCATACACTACAGACTATAAATTTGAAGGATCACATTAGCGTTCTGAAATATGCGGATCGTAAAACTTCTATTGTACTCGCAAGCAACTTCCAACAATAGTTAATCACTTAAGTTTCCGATAATGTCTGTAGAAAGTTACAATTTATATGTGAGCATTTGGGACGATCTTGTGTTTATATTTTGTGGGAAATATTTATGTCGTCTCAGGCACAGAACTTGCACTGTTGGACATAGGCCTGCTCCATAGATATTCAGAACAACTGATCACTAGCAGCCTGCATTCAGCGGTTGCCCACCACCTTCTTTTTATATTATAGCAGGGCATGCGGATCGCTTGATGCTAAGTGACTGACCGTAGCCCATTTAGTGCCGTGTGGCGAAGAGTAAGAATACATGTGTCGCCACTCCATTTCTACCCGTAGGTGTCATAAGAGGCCACGAAAGGTAATTTTGCTGCATAACATCTTCAGCAATTAAAGAGTGGGAACAGAACGTTGCACGATTGGGCCGAGGTCGCATCGGTGTAAGTAGGTACCAGTAGAAGATCGGCGTCAAGCAGTATTGCACTGTTTCGTACGGGGCCCGGATTCCATTCCTCTCCCATTACTCTCCGTTCACGGTTGAGTTGAGAACCTCCTCATTTTTTGGAAGTCAGTTAAAAATTAAGACAGTTGGGTACAGAAATATCGTAATTATATTATTCTATATCTTAATTATAAAAATAGTTCTTATTCTGGAAATGGAAA
Source organism: Phoebis sennae (assembly GCA_001586405.1). Taxonomy (NCBI): domain Eukaryota; kingdom Metazoa; phylum Arthropoda; class Insecta; order Lepidoptera; family Pieridae; genus Phoebis; species Phoebis sennae. The sequence goes on along the minus strand of LQNK01000823.1, from coordinate 356,387 downwards.
ACGGAAATTATTCTTATTCTTTATCCCAATACAATTGTAATTTTTTAAGTCCCAAAAGCAACCATTTACCTTTAATCGTATTTGATCCTCGCAACTCAAACGAAATCCGAGTAAAGAGGAAATTTTCAGAAATCCAATAATACACTAAATTATTACCTGAACATTAAGATAGAAATAAAAGTGAGAGCATAAAAGTGGTTCGAACGTTCCGAAGATTTTTATTATTCAAAACCTTGCTCATGACGGCCTGATGAATGCTGTAAAGAACTTGGAATTTTATTTCTAAAACGAATATAAAATTTACGATTCGACCGCGAGACCGTGAATTATATAATTCACTTGTTTTCTTTGAAGCGAATTTTTGCTTAAAATTTTATTTGCTTGTTTTTGTGTTTGAAGTTGAGTTATGATGTTTCGGTGACGCTTGCGTGATCTGACTTTTTTGACAATTTTAAAGTTAATTTTTGTTTTGTAGAGTGCTTTTATTGGAAGTGTATGAAGCGAATCTTTTATGAAAAATAGCACTGAAATTTAAATTTTGTCATAATTTTTTAATTTCAATCATTTATTTGAAGTAAGGAATATAAAAAGCTTAAATAACACAAAGATCGTACAAATTCATTATAAGTGTCGAAAACCTTCTTAGTCTTTATATAGGCTACTTAAAATCAGGTTATATTTCACTGGAACATAATTCATACTTGCACATATATATTACTCATAAACTTGCAAACACATCAATACACTTATTTATACAATACAGGCTTTATTTAAATTTAGCAGTTTTCTGCCATCATGCCATCATAGCATCTACGTCTTTCATGGTTTCGATGTAGGACTCCTTAATATACTTTTTTATCATATATGTAACTGTATAGCATCTTTTAAGACGTTCAAACGACAAGAGTGACTAATGCCATATTGAATTAAGACCACAGGCGAACATTAGAGGTTACCCACCACGCTTTATTTCCCCGTTAAAGGGTAACACTAACCTTAGCGTAAAGTAAATTGGGTGAGGCAGTTTTAATAGAAGATGAACTTAATTTCGTATAATATAATAGTTTGAATATACGGCCTTAAGATATAACGTATTGTTGGTTATTATTTCCAACTAGCTGATCCGCGCGGCTTTGCTCCCGTTTGTTATATATAGCCTATAAAATATAGCCTATGTTACTCGTGGATAATATAGCTTTTGAATGGTGAAAGAACTCTTCTACTGTTTGGGTGACTATAGTATGTCTGTAACTATCGATAGTATGTATTTAAATTGTAGTGTATTTATTTGAAAAGATTGTTTGTTTAAGTGTGTCTATCAGTTTCTATTGCTTTGCATAGGGACTAAACGGCATTGTGTTGTGTTGTGAATATTTATTTAAAACCTGGTTCCCATTAGTTGATTATAAGCGCTCGTTAATGAAAACAATTATTATACTATGACGTTATATGGTTTATAGGAACCGGGTCTCAGACTGTTCCGAAGTGACCTGAAATATAGTGTCGATGAGACCAGTCCTTTGATGCGATGCTCGAGCGAGCTTTGTTTTACGATTGTCTTCCGTACTTATTTATTTTGTGTGTAGTAATAGCAGAAAATGCGTCAGTAAAAAATGATTGAAATTATTACAAATAATTGCACGCTTTCCACGCTCATTTAAATCAAAATCTGCGGTCAGCATTCAATTGGATGAATGAATGAGGTTCATTAAATTTGGGCTTGATTGGTTAATTAAGGGGATTATTTATCACTAGTTTTTGCTCGTGACTTTTTTCGTGTTTAGCTTATTATTTGATTTTATTGGGCTTTTTTATACGAATAATAATGTAACCGGCCAAGTGTGACTCGCACTCGCGGACGAAGGGTTCCGTACCATTTTTGTATTTTCTTAATATTTTCATTTTTTAGTATGTGTTGTTATAGCCGCAACGAAAATAAAATGACAGACAGACGGACAGCAGAGTCTTAGAAATAGGGTCCGTTACGGAACCCTAAAAACGATGCAGATTTGTATAAAAGGGCAGTCAAGTACAGTATATCATTTGTATATAAGTTCTATTATACTTACAGATATAATAAAACAAATATAAATAATTAAACTAATATTTTGAAAAGCCAAGAACACAATAAAAATAATTATGAATTCATACATTGCAAAACATTCTCCTGTTATATTTCTTTTGTTTTACTTAATTTCGCATTACAAAATACATTTTCTTTTTATTTCAAGTAATACAATGTGTAATTTTTCTTATGCAGATTTCTCAAATTATTTGTAGGTTTTGTATTCCTTCGAGAGCTAAGACCATTTTTTGGAGAGGTGTTTGAGGCAAACTGAAAACTTGTATGATGCCTTTCCTATTATACCCCGGCATGTAACTGCAGACCTGGCTGGTGGAGAGTGAGGCTCAACCTAAATAAAACCAAAAATAAAAAAAAGACAAAGAAATATTAAAGGCAACATTAAATTTTGAAAAAGTTGTAGTTTGATGTTTAAGGAACAAATAAAATAAATAGAAGTGTGGCTTATTTTTTTTTTCTATTCTTTAAACATTAGTCGTTAGATTTAGTCGGAGTTTTAACAATGATAAGCGCGTTTAAAAATATTTTGCAAATATGTAAATAAGTATACAAAAGTATATACTTGAAATTTTAATTGGGTATTATTAATAGCTAAACAATAGTATTAAGTAAAATAATTTTTTTCATTGACTTTTCACCTACCAGGTCAAAAAAGCCCATTCAACAGCCCACAGTTCCATGTCGGGGTATAATAGTAGATGCATCACACAAGTATTCAGCTTACCTCAAACACCAACCCAAAAAACTGTCGTAGCTCAGAATAAATGTGATTTTAATGCATTTAAAGTCGATTCAGAAACTTCGAAATTTTTCACTTACATTTTCATAACTATCTTTTTAACGCAAACTTTTCTTTTCCGCCCTATCATGCAAATTGTATTCAGAAATTTTCTTTGAATTCTTTTTAAAATAACTTCATGAAGTGCCTTTTTATTCAGTGAGTCTTGTCTATTTTGACGTCTTTATAAACTTTCAATTTGAACTCGCAGTGCGAAGATTGGTTATGTAATATTTCTATCAAGAATAGTCAGTACAATTAATGTGTAGTATACATACAATCTATACATATAATAAAACAGTAACCGAACCATTTCTGTAAATTGAATATTTTTTAAAAAGAGTAATTGGTATGCAATATGTATGTTCTATAGATACCAAAACCATGGTTAGAATTTTTTTTTTCTGTTTGTCTGTTTGTCTGTTTATCTGTTTGTCTGTTTATCTGTTTATCTGTTTGTATGTGCGTCAATCACGTAATAACCACTGGACAGTTTTTGATAAAATTTCACATGATGATAGACCAATATTAGGTGCAACTTATAGGCTACATTTTATTTGAAAAAAATAATTTTAGGGGTGGCCCTCCATACATGTAAACGGTGGGTAAAAAAATAAATTCGCGAACACATCATTAAATAAGGTGTCATTGGATAGATCTTTAAAAATGAAATAGAGGTTTCTACATATGTTTTTTGCTAAATTAAATATTTTTGTGATATACGCTTCTAAAGTCGTGAAAATGTCATACCACGAGACAATGTGAGATTTTGGTTGACTTGCGGTCATGTCTTTTTATACTTTAACTTATACGTACGTACGTAACTTATAGATACGGTAAAAAACTCAATAAATTCTCAAAAACCTTCAAAAAATAACTAACTCTCCGCCCGCGGCTTCGCTCGCGTGTGCTACAATTTTCTGTATTTAGAAAAGGCGCGCGCACTGTGAGATTTTTGGTGAAACCTATTTCTTTAGAAAATTATAAGAAACACTAGGTACATACAATCGCATATATGAGCGGTCCCGAAACCGTAGTTTTTTAAAACTTTTGTTGTGCGCCTCTAAAAAATACAGAAATTAGTAACCCACGCGTGCGAAGCCGCGGGCGGAAAGCTAGTACTATCTATAAAAGTGATGTCCCGCGTCCCCTGGAGTATGGGAAGGATGTTAAATCTGAGTCACTCAATTTTTATTTAGACGCAATTAAATGATCAGCCGACTATATATATATATTTTTTTTTCACGTCTTCACCGGGGTCGAACTCAGAACCTCTATTGTAACTAATACGCTACGCATAACATATTAACTACTGACCCGACAAGTTGGGTCATACTATGTATAATGCTACGCTTACAGATATTGTTAAGTCGAAAGGTTGTTTGTGTACACACACAAATCTTTGCCAACGAATCGTGTGCTAGGCTTATAAGCACAACTAGTTATTGCTATGGAACTCTGGGTAGTAAAGCCAAAGCAAAACTTGTAATATGGAAACTAGATAACTGATAGACAAAATTTAACATATTTTTTTTGTAAATATATATATAGATAAATTAATACAGAGACAGTAGAAAATTACAATGTTCATCACATCATAATTTTCTACACGTGGGGATAGAACCCACACCCTCCGGTGTAATAGACCATTGCTGTATCCACTGTATCGGGTCGTCAATGAACTCTTTATGTGTCGAAAATAATTAGTTACCTTTTTATATAAATAATAAAATTTCCATTACGCACTAAACATACTTATAATGTATACTACGAATCAACAATAAGAAGTCCTTAACGGTCAAGACAATCTATTACAATTTTACGAACATTTTTCAAATTAATATTCTAAAAAATTCTATAAGGCTAGAGGTCTTATAACTTACATTACAAAAACAAGTGGAACGGAAAGAAGTTAATTGAAGCGACTTTTTCAATTAAAATAAATCGCTAAATAAGTCTTAAGACTTTGTCCGTATTTTACCGAGAAAATTTTAATACTTTATTGGCATGAAAATTCTTCAAAGTAAGGGTTTCATGTTGGAATATTCCGTTCACATTTTTCTGAATTGATTTATGTAAGATTTTTATAAGACTATTTACGAATTTTATTAGCTACCTACTAAAGTAATTGAATTCTATCGAAAAACTATTGGTAAAATCGAGCTTTTTAAATTCTACGGTTGCGGATGCGTAATATATTTCATCAAAGGGAAATTTTTTAGTATATACAGAGTTATTTTTATAGGAACTGGGCATTGAACTATTCCCGAGTACTTATAACTTATTTTCTCTCGTAATTCTGGAATCTAAATATAATTCATAACGATAATATTCAAGTTTCATACCTTTGCCTTAAAAACTTAAATAAATATTAATTACACGTTCAGTGTGTGAGAGAACAAATAAATAAAACGACAAGTAACACAGTTCTATTTCTGCCCAGCGAGTCAGGGAAAGATAACATCCAAGTGTTAACAAACGGAGAAGTTTTGAACTATCGGACGCAATAAATACAAGTTAACGCAAAGCCGGGCAAAGAGTTGCAGCCCGAGGTATTACGGGTTTAAATCTTTGATTTAGTTTTGTATGGAGTTAATGTGTGGACGGTGACACATGTAATGTGTGACAGGGTTTATGAGGAAGGTGACACATGTAATGTGTGACAGGGTTTATGAGGAAGGTGACACATGTAATGTGTGACAGGGCTTATGAGGAAGGTGACACATGTAATGTGTGACGGGGTTATGAGAACGGTGAGGGTGTTATGTGTGATAGGGTTTATGTCAGCAAAGATGTGCATATTTTTGGTAAGAATTTTTAAACATTGGACGCTATAAATACGAGTTAGCATTAAGTCGGGGCAAAAAGTTGGAGCCCGATGTATTACAGGTTTAAATCTTTGATTTAGTTTTGTTCGGAGTAAATGTGTGACGGGGTTTATGAGGAAGGTGACACATTTAATGTGCGACAGGGTTTATAAAGAAGGTGATACATGTAATGTGTGACGAGGTTAAGAGGAAGATGACACATACAATGTGTGCCAGGGCTATGAGGACCATAACTAGATAATGTCGCATATTTAAAGACAAACCGTTACTAAACAATTTTTTTCGAGAATCGAGTTATGAATGCCATCGTTCTTAGAATTACATCAGCTCTCTAAGGTTATCAATAAATACAAGTTACCGCAAAGCCGGGCAAAGAGTTGGAGCCCGAGGTATTACGGGTTTAAATCTTTGATTTAGTTTTGTACGGAGTTAATGTGTGACAGGGTTTATGAGGAAGGTGACACATGTAATGTGTGACGGGGTTAGGAGGACGGTAACCATATTATAATGTGTGACGGGGTTTTTTTGAGCAAAGATCTGCATATTTTAGTGTGCATTGTTTTTAATTATTGAAGTATTGAACGAAATAAATAAAGGTAAATGCAATGCCGGGCTAGGACTTGGAGCCCGAGGAATTGCAGGTTTAAAACTTTAATTTAGTTTTATATGAAAGTAATGTGTGACGGGCTTTATGTCAGCATAGACGTGCACATTTTTGGTAACTATTTTTAAGTCCCATCCCATTGCTCTCACATCCTGTTCTACTCGTCTCTCAATTTCCCATCATAAATCCTATTTATTTTTAAAATGTTTATTGTTATTAATACCGTCTAATTTAGTATCCACAAACACTCTGTTGTAAACTAAGTGATATTTATACCATGGAAGTCGATAAAGTCTACTTCAAACAGAATTTTAATTAAATCGAGGTGAACGGTATGTCGACCTTTCACCTTTCGCAATTAAGACGACCTCTGTTCAATTTTTGGGGGTCATCTTGTTTTATTTTAATTGTTTAACAATATAAGATACATTAAACGCCTGTTACGATATATTTTAGTGACAAAATCTTTATTTTTTAATATTATATAAATGTATGTCTATGCTTCTATACTAATGTTATAAAGGAAAAACATTTGAATTTTCGTTTGTATGTTTGTAATGTTTTCACATAAAAGTACTAGACTATTAGAATGCATCGTCTCTGAGGGACATAGGCTCTATTTTATACTATGAAATATTATGTCAATGCTAGTATTTCACAAAAATCATCTTCAAATTATTCGAAGGATTTGAAAATATATATTTTATTATGATACCATTACTTACGCAGTACCTTAGCAACGCAGGTGAGATTGAGAAGCACAGCTAGTATATTTACTACAACAGGATTGAGATAATCGACGATAATGAAGCATAGCTTGTAGTTGTAAAATATAAAAATAGATTTGTATGTATAATATGAAAAGAGAATAATATTTCATTTCTTTTTTACATAGGAAGGGGGCAAACGAGCAAACGGTCTACCTGATGGTAAGTGGTTACCGCCGCCCATAAGCACCCACAATAGCAGAGGTCTCGTGGGTGTGTTGCCGGCCTTTTAAAGAGTAATATGCAATGTTAATAAATTGTGAATTTGCCGATTTCAAACGTGTAAATATAAAATTGGTTGCATTGATTTTACGATATTCTGTGTAAAATTACTATTTATTTTTATATATTAACGTAAATGTGTTCAGCCAGCCTGAATAACTGATGCCATGAAAACCTAACTGTCTCTTATTTCGTTTAATTTTCATTACAATTGCATTTAAACGACATATTTATAGTACTAGGAAATGGATCTGCTTTGTACCGTCCTACAGTAATATTACAAAGCATGTTATTCCTAGAAAAACGATATCAAAAGGTAATGTTACAATAAAACTGTGTGGGATTATATGATTAATCGAGTGTATTTTCATCTATACTAATATTAAAAAGAGGAAATATTTGTTTGTAGTATTTTATTGAATAGGCTCGGAAGCTAAATAAAAAAAAATTGTATAGAGATTCATTGAGACCCCAGGAATGATAGATATCTATCTAGAATCGTTTTTGTCCTGAAGATTCTACGGGAACGGTATATATAAGCGGGTAAAACCGCGGAGCTCAGCTAGTAATATATATTTCTGTCCACCTATACATTATTAAAGATATGTATTAAGTAAAGCCACTTTGCATAGTTTTTTAGTAGATCTAAGCTTCATGTCAGCATATAATTATTGTGTAGCGTCCGCTATATACTGTTTTATTTCAAGCGTATGCAATCGCCTGTACAAGATATGACGCAAGTTTGCAACATTAATCATTAGAGGCAAAATTCGGAGCACGTACTCGGACATAAATCTCCTTACATTCGAAGTACTAAAGGCGTACAGTTGTCCACATAAGCGAATTTAAGCAAATTTCCTCGCTCAACCGAACGGCTGAATGAATATGCAAAGTTACCCCTAACGTATGACATTTTGCATGTAACACCGTTTGACCGAGGCGTACCAAGCTGGACGTTAGAATTACCTGCGTTGTAAAACTGTTTTGGCTGTATTTTGTTATGTTTATTTGTAAGTTAAATCTTTTTCAAAGTCAAAGTATTTTTTTTTCCGAACTCTCAGTTCTTTTCACTGCTTAAAAGACCGAACAATTAGAATAATTACTCTATTCTTGCTTTATGAAGACGTTAAATGTTGCATACATTATTCATATTTATTATTAAAATTACAATTGTTATTTATCCACGATATACTTAAAAAAACAAATACATTTAAAAATTAACGTGTACTTTAGTTCCCACAAACAATCCGTTGTAAACTTAGTGATATTATTTTATACCATGGAAGTCGATTAAACTTTTAGTTCAGACAGAATTTTAATTAAATTGAGGTGAATGGTATGTCGACCTTCTTACCTTTAACAATTAAAACGAATTTTGTAAATTTTTGGGAGTCAACTTATTTAATTTTAATTGTTTAACAATATAAGATACCTATTACGTCCGATATGATGTAAGTAACAAATTCGTTAAGGTTTCTTTAATAATAAAATTAATGTATGTCTATGCTTATATAATTTTTTTGAATCGTATGTATTTTGAAATGTTTTTACACAGACAAGAATCATTTATAAGCTAAATCATTTTCAATGTCAAAGTCAATCTTTTTTATTTTTTTGAATCCTCAATTCTTTTCACTACTTCTAAAACAGAAAAATTTAGGACATTAAGCCCCAAAATCTCAAGTAAGCACCACCTTCAAAATTCAATCTTCAATGATATTCTAATAAATAAAATATGTCTGTGAATGTGTACCAATAGGGTTGCACAATTACATTTTACACTCAAATCTCCCTTCTAATTCTCCCTACGCTTTCAAGTCCCAAAAATACCAAAAAGAAAGCATTCTTCAACAATAGCGAACAAATCTTTATTGTTCGAACTTGCCGTGTAATCAACGCCCACTTCACGAAGTAGGTTAAAAGCAAGTTGCATTAAGGTGTACGGTGTACCTTTTTAATGGACGGATTATTATAAGCGTAACGATGTTGCTTTATATGATCGGGGTAATAATCTATCGAGGTGTTAAATGATAATCTTTAGCGATGCTTTTTCATAGAATGGAAGTACATAAAACATCAATTAGACACAAACTGTATTTAAACCAGTAAATTAGGTAATGTCGATTGACGACGAAAAGTTTATTTTCCTACTAATACTATAAATGTGAAGGTTTGTTTGGTGTATGTCTGTGGGCCATTTCTTCCGCAAGTACGGGAAGGACTTTGATGAAATTTTGAATACATACACGTATACGTGTAAACGTACGTTATACGTGTATACGTGTAAATTTCATCACATTTCTATGTCTACGTGATAAGAAAACTTTTATTGATCTACAGGCCTTTTATTTGGTGCGACAGAAGCTTAACTATAAAATTAAAATTAACTATTGTGTTATCGAGATAAGATAGAATAAGGTTTATTAAATTCAAGTGTAGGGCCAAGGCGTTCATATCGCAGATGTTTTAACAACCTTAATGGACACGGATTCAATTTAACTATATTACTTTGGTTTGAAAATATGAATATTTATAAACACAACATAACACAGTATACAAACAATAATATTGTGAATGAAAAACGTTAAATATTATTGTGTAGACTGTCACTCAGCCCTTTTATGCGTCGCGTATTACACAATGTTTACGCGTATTACGTAACATGCGTTTATATTATGCTTCTTTCGTAAACATTCTTCATTCATTAATTCATTTATTTTTTGAACCCAACAGAGAAATACTTATGTTATAATTTTAATTTACACACTAAAGTAATGCTGAAATTGTCTTCTCGTTCTTCAACATTTTAAATATAAAGTAATAATAAAAGTTTAAAAAATTTAAAAGCTGAAAAGTTTGTTAGTTTGAACGTGCAAAACTCAAGAACTTCTGGTCTGATTTGAAAATAAGTATTTTTAAGATAGACCATTTATCGAGGAAGGTTACATTTTGCATTTGCAGCTGCTGGCTTTTCTCAAGAGGAATTAAATCAGATTAGTTTAACATTGTGAATACAAACACATCGCAAAATACACCTAAATAATAAAATTGTGTTTTACATATTAAATATTATTGTCTGGACTGTCACGGACCCCTGTTATGCGTCGCGTATTACGCAACGTTTACGCGTATGACGTAACAGGCGTTTATGGTATGCTTCTTCGTGACATATTCTTTTTTATAACCAATTTGAAAGACACATTATATAGAAAAATTCTTTACCAATTTTTATTTAAAGATGTAAAATCATAAGTAAATTGCCCACACGTTATAAAATTTTGTGGTAAGTAACGTAAAACTAGGCAATAAATTTATTAAGCAACGATTAATATGTTTTTCATTAATACTCGCTTGCCAACTTCAAGAAGAACAAATTAAATGAAATTATATCATGTAAATTCTCATGTATTTTATTATTTTTTTTATATAAGACTGACAGACATTTGGCCGCGACCATGCCTGTTGGTAAGCAGTGATGTGGCCTTTAATGAGCATGCCTTTCGAGAAGGAACCTATTTATGAGTATGAATCCTAACTCAGTATATAATAATAAAATTATGAATGAAAAACATTAAACCAATAATTGTTAGTTTGTCTACTCGATCATAAATACTTTCTTAATAAAAACCTATTAAATATATGTTTGGTTTGGAGGTCCTTATACAACCAGAAAATAATAAAAGAGACAGCATTATGAACTTTAAAAGGTCCTTTATATTTACTGTGTAAATTGAAAAAAAGAATTTATATTCCAGAATATTTGTAAGTTCAATGAAAAACGCAGACATTTTATTTAATAACAACCTCTATATCAACATTCGTTAGTATAAAGTACCTCAATAAAAAGAGGCAAAATTGCCATCATCCTGATTTACGTTGAATGTAGCAATTCGCAAACGATGACTCAACTTCTGAAGTATATGTGGAGATATGTAAACGTTACAAGTGTTGGTCTAAGTTATAAAAGTTTGCAGAGCAAAAAACGCGCTAATAGACTTCTTTAGTAAACCAAGCAAAAACAAAAGCGGAGCACCTTATTTTACGTTATCTCCGCCGACCATACCTTATGTTACGAATTCGTACCTACAAAAACACTAGATAACTGTCTGTAGTGGTAGCAAAATACTTTAACTAGTAACTCGCCTCGCTGTAATGTATAAATCACAACCTTTCATTTGATACCATACTCGGATATATTCATATGAAAGTCGCCTATTTCACTCCCCCTATCTCCTTTACTCCCACACCGATTCGCTCATCTTCGAACTCGACATTTTCTTTTGTCTAAACTACTCTCGGACGAAGTTTTTCATACTTACATACAAACATTCAACCATCTAACCATCTCGACTTTAGAGACCTCGCTTCGCTGGTCATACAGTGTCGTCAAAAGACATTGTTGACATGCACTCTCTATTCCCTTACCGTCAAGTAATATAAAGTGTTTATATCGCTATCGCTTCTATCTTGTACATTTCATAGGCAAATTCGCACAGATCGTACACTGGAGACGGGCGATTCTTTCCCCTTTACAAAATAGCTGCTATCAACGTACTCCGGTGAATACCCACGCTTCATACAGTGTATCAGATCCAATGCGAATGAACCAATTCAGTAAATAGACTTACTAGTGGATCTTGTTACATGTTTATTGCGCATTTTATGGGAATACTGTTGACTATAGAATATTTATAGTACATTTATATTCACATTATATATGTTGCATAAACTGCCTCGTTGGTCTAGTGGTTGCATCTTTGACTACAGATCGAGGGGTCCCGGGTTCGATTCCCGGATGGGGCCAAAAAAAAATGTTATTAGGATTTCTCTGACAAAGAAATCTTAGTAACAGCCCCGAGGTTGGGAGTTGGCGGTGTTGGAACACCCCCGTGCCTCGGAGAGCACGTAAAGCCGTCGGTCCTGCGCCTGATCTCTCTCCGGTCGTGTCGGTCTGCCGTCCCATCGGGTTATGAGAGTAAAAGGAAAAGAGAGTGCACCTGTGTTCGTGCGTACACTTGTGCACAATAATATCTCCTGCGCAGCTGGCTAGTCTCTGTTGAGATTGGCCACCGTGGCTGAAATCGGTCTGGGGAGCTATATATGTTGCATAGTGTGTACAGGTGGCCAAATCGAAACTAATATGTAAGAAAAGCTAGTAACTGTACTAGATAATAATACTAGCCTACTAATATTTTAACTGTGAAATTGTGATAAAAATTACACTGGTAGTGATGCTTTTGCTTCTAACTCAGACGTCCCAAAATGATGGTACAGTGCACAGGGGCAGTGGATATGGCAATGGTCTATTGCGCCGGAGGGTGTGGGTTCGATCCCCATGAGTAGAAAATTGTTATGTGATGAACATTGTAATTTTCACTATCTGGGTGTTCGTTTATCTGTTTTATGTATGTACTTACAGAAAAAGTATGTTTAAGTATGTCTATCAGTTATCTAGCTTCCATAGTAAAAGCTTTAGCTTATTGTTAAATGTCCCTGAATAATTTATTTAATGAATCGTGTTCCTCTATTTTTGTGTACGCATTTTTAGCAAAAACTTGAGTATGGTACATACTGTCTTACTTATAATTACAAACAAATATGCGAAATAATTATAATTTTTATTATATTTAACAATTTGCCATTCAGACACGAAATATCCAGAAAAATCTACGAAACAGATAATTCAGTACTATTAAAATTTCGTCACTTTCCCCAAACGTTACTTTGTTTATTCATCGTAAACAGCGCAAGTGCGAAACGGGTATAAGAATCTTTATCCAGGATTACAGGTACCCATAAAACATGCTAAGCCTTATGATTCCACCATATTTCTGTCTCTATATTTCTGCCTGAGTAAAGAAACACAATGTCGCTTTTTGCTGAAAAGTGATATTTTTTACTGTTGTATCTCATATGATTTCTATAAAATAGTAAAGACATTTTGAAAAATAAGAGAAATGATTAGTTGCGTTATCCCTAAATTTCAAACTAGAATACCTATTGACTAGCTTTCCGTACAAATCTTTTCCTAGCAGATTGTTTAGAAGAAATTTCTGCTTAGCAATTCTTACCCAAGGATACATTTTTTTTACAAAATTGAAATTACAAAGTAATGTAATATTAATTTTATATTTACATAACTAATTAATGAAGTATGATAATATGCCTGAAAATCCACTAAACATTTAATAATATAAAAATTTCCCTAGATTCCCTAAGCGTTACTCATATTTATACATCACAAAACGGCGCAGTGCTAAATGGGTATAAGAATCTTTACCAGGATTACAGGTACCCATAAAACACGCTAAGCCTGTATCATGATTCCTGAATATTTTTGTCTTTGTATTTTCAAGACAGATCGCATTACCTAGAAGGTACGTTATAAAGATTCAAGGTTCTCGTCTTTATGGGTATATTATCTAATGTTGGTTATAAAAGCGTCTGCGATTTTGGACAACTAGGGAAAACAGGTTATTACTCACGTTTAGTGTATCTAATGTTTTAAGCAATAATATCAAAGTTTTCACCTGCGTACCTTCTGATCCCGTGGGAATTCCGGGATAAAAAATATTTATACACCAGATGTTAAGCTAAAAAAAATCTGTGAAAACGAGTGAAAGCAAAAACAGTATTCAAAAGCAAATACAAAAACGTTTGTCTAGTTTGACGAAACATGACACGAAGGCATTTTTCTTAAAAATGCCGTCTTGTGTTACTAAAACATTGTCAAAGTTGTTCCCAAAAGTAAAAATAAGAAGATGGATCATCTAAAACTAAATATTATTTTAGTTACTTGTTTTTTTAATCCAATCAATACCTGGTAACATAATACGCACACAGATGCACGTGTATAATAATATGAATTGATTAATTATGAATGAGAAACGAATGAAAATTCTCAGAAGTTCCATTACAGTATATTTATTCTTCATACTTTTTTAACATTAATAAGCTGTAATTACTTTATGAATATAGCTTCTCAGAAAATGTATTTCTTCGTGACTTGTTTGGAAATAATTTTCTTTTCCTAATTTTAAATTTCACCATAATCGCTTCAGCGGTTTCACCATTAATGTTCAAAATGATGAAATACTACAATAATATTTATGATTTTAAGAAAATATGGCCTTATATTTTTTAGTATTTTTTTTTATTTGCAAGTTTAGTTTAAAGTTATTTACTTTACAGGTAACTTAACTGTTAAACTTATACGTAGCTAATACTAACTCAATTGTAACTTATTAAATAGTGTAATTTAGTTTTTCTAGAAACGAATTTCCCTCACTAGAACACTCTATCATCGCCCTGATGCTGAAGGAGCACATAACATTTTAGGACATTTACCTGACGTCACATTCAAAATCTACTTTCTAGATATCAATTTTACTTCGACATCGTCCCTATATTGTAAAGACTTGATTATTCTACGATGCATAAAGTAGTAACTAATTTGATAGTGTAAGCTTGAATTTAGTTAAACGAATTCCCCTGACCAGAACACTCTATCTTCACACAGAACCTCAGGGAGCAGTGTACATTGTAGGTGAAATTACTTCAATTTAGTTTTGATCAATATCTTATTTATTTTACTACCTAGATTATAGTAGTATTAAATAGACTTTAAATTTTGATAGTCATAATAGGTCTATGGCCACTAGAGCGCCCTTGATATTGCTGGGAGGATGAGGTACTAAAGACCTCAAAGGGCTTCAAATCGAAGATTGGGAAGAGATCCTTCAACGATACCTGCGGCGACATCTTTTGTCGGAGACCAAAACCTACTTTGAGGTTTCAGCGACACCGGAGTAATTAGTACCTTTAATAATTCTATGCTACAAACTTTACAGAACAAAAATGATCGATGAAATTTTCGGTTGACGTCTCGTTATAAATCTGCTTTCTATCAATTTCACTACAACATCAAATTTCCTAAGAAACTTAATAACTTTATAAGGCAGTAACTTATTTGATAGTGTGCGCTAGAATTTAGTTGAACCAATTCCCTTGACAAGAACACTATCTTTACATAAAACCTGAGGGAGGAATGAACATTGTACGTGAAATTACATAAATTTAGTTTTGATCTATAGCTCAGTTATATTGTTTAGATTTTGACTTTGTTATATAACATTTCCAACTAACAATATATTTTTTTATAAATAAAGTAAATTTACAAACATGTTAATTTGTTTTAAACCTGAATAGTAGAGTGAGTGTTAAACATTGTAGGTGAAATCACATCAACTTAGTTTTGATTAATAGCTTCATTTATTTACTAGCCACGCCCCGCAGTTTCACCCGTGTATGAAATATATAAAACACGAGCGAATACGCAAGTAGAAGTTAGTAAAACCGTAAGTTTTTTTTAAGTTATAGCAGGCAAGCGGGACATGCGGTTAACGTGATGTTAAGTGACTGACCGCAGCCCATGAACATCTACAACAGCAAAGTGCCACAGATGCCTTGCCGGCTTGAAAGAAGGGGAAAGGATAGGGAGGGGATTAATTATGGGAAATTGGCATAGTAGTAGAATAGGATGGGCGAGGATTGGGATGGGTAATCAAGCCTTCAAGCACCCGCTCACCGTACGGAAGACAGTACAATACTGCTTTGACGATCTTCTGCTGAGGTACTGACCGTACGTACACCGGTGCGAGCAATGGACCAATCATGCAATGCTTGGCTCCCACTCTTATATTATTGAATATGTTATGCAGCAGAATTACCCTCTGTCACCTCTTGCCACCCATGGCTAGAAAGGGGGTGGCGACACACGTATTTAACCCGTCGCCAGATTCGCTGGTCATACATTAACTTGTATGAAAATATAAACACATTAATATTTAATATAATTTATCAAGTTATTCAACATCCTAACCACACGAGGACACAAGTTAGTAAGCAAATTACCACAGCTGCAAGTGCCAATTCTGAGCCAAAGTTAGACGATATTTAATTTGGCAGCCTTATTGTTATGTATTATTGTTGAGATCATTTTACGCTCGGATGCCAAGAGTATCTGTTATCTAGATGACACGGTTATGAGGCAATTTTTTGAAGCTATTTTTACTTCTGATTTTATCGGCCATAAGTAATTTTAGACCATTTCCTGTTCATAACTTCTTTTTATTAACATTTAGTGTTAAATATTTCATCATACTAGCTAGTCCTGTTTTTAATTTTGTGAATTTGTGGCAGACATTACAGTTCCAAAATATTATTACTTAGACAGGAACCTTCTTCTATAAAAAAATGAAAATTACGTCCCAAACTGATAACCTCTTTTTTTCGAGCACCTTACTATTATGCAAACTCTAAACATAACACTATTAACTTACCAATACATAAGTATTCAATGTGGACCCGAATCATACAAATGTTATTCATATTATGCTAAAATAATGAAAAAAAATCGTGTAAACATTTGTCACAAGAGAAATAAATAAAAATAATAATAATTATTGTAAACTATTGACTTATTTATAAAAAGTATTACTTTCTCGTAACATTTCAATTGTAACCTATATTCTTCGTTAGAAGAAGCGTGTAAAGTTGATGTTATAGCAATCACGACGTTTTCAAAGGAATTCATTGTAGTTACAAGTACACAGGTACACGTGGTGCATCGACAAAGCTACGATGTATACAGTATAATTTATTGTACTTTGTTATATTTCTTTAAATAACCAGCTCGCTCCAAACTTACAATTTCACTCATCTTCGAACTCGAGTTTTTATCTATACTATTTGTCTACAAAGTTTTATCAACATCGAATAAACACTACTTCAGTTTTTGTCGCACAACTTTTTCATTCTTACATACAAACATACACTGGCCGGGCCATGTCGAATCCGAGATTTCGCAGGCAAATATTTTGGACCACAGAAAATGTCGAGTTCGAAGATGAGAGAAATCGATAAAGGTAGGTAGGGGATTTTCAAATAAATAAAGCTGAGCTTGATTTATACATCACAACGCAAGGTCTCACTTGGAGTGAGCCACTAAGCAAAATAATTGTTCTCTACAAAATGATCACTAAATACGAATACATGAAACTGTTACCATCTCCCTTCTATAAGAAGCCGCAATTCAAAAACAATATAGGTGTTCCCAAAATAAACTTCCAAATGGCCGCTAAATACGAAAGGTAAGATTGCTATCCTATACAAATACTGATCATTCTAAAAAGGGTGTGCGGATCACCAAACTTAACCATTTAGACCCTTTTAATCCTAAGTAAAGTTACTTTATAGCCGAATAACGAAGCGGGTGGCATATTAATTTATTAGCTAAATTGTACGATTTATTGAAATTGTTTTATTATGAAAATGCTTATTACTTTTACAATGCAGAAGGAACGAATGAGCACACGCATCATGATCAATGCGTAAGAGCATCAATTCTTAATACTTGGCAAGTCTTTAAGAAAAGGAAGGATGGCAAAGTTTAAAAAACAAGAGATATGGGAGAAAAAATGACGAAAAGCGAGCATACATATACTTAATAATGCCTTCCCGACCGACTCAACAGAGATCAGCCTGGTACGTAGGAGATATTATAGTGCTGAGTACGCGCAAACACAGGTGCACTCTATTCCTTACACTCATAATTCGATGGGACGGTAGACCGACACGACCGCAAAGAGATCAGATGCAAGTACGACGGCTTTACGTGCTCTCTGAAGCACGGGAGTGTTCCAACGCCGCAAACTTCCATACTTAGAGCTACCATTGAGATTTTTTGTTAGAAAATCTTAATACCATTTTTCGATCTGTAGTTAGAGATGCAACGACGGCACCAACGAGGCAGTCCATCCACATACATAGACACCTTTTGAATGTTACATCATGCTAATCTACTTTTATCTTTTGGTAACTTTAACGGTAGAAATTTTGCTGAATTCATATAAAGCCTTGACTCCGGTTTGGTGGAGGCGATCACTTTACATCAGGTACATCTTCCTTTTGATAAATAAGACAACAAATTCTTCCAAACCAAAGCTTTTATCTACAAAACTCAAGCAGTAAACCATAACACTAAACAGTCCCATACGTTCGGAACTCCAAACTAAATTAATAACACCCATCAACTATACGATAACCTTTTATACCCAATTCAAAGTTATACCAACGGTCAGTCCTGACTTGGCATCTGTTCAAGTGGACGTTTTTTGGGCCAATTATGTAGCCTTGAGTATTTAGTAGAGATATAAGATGTCGGACAGTTTGCTGATAGCACTGATGGCACTGATTTTTGTTAAGCTTGAGCGAGTTGTAGATAGTTTTATAGGTTTGCTAGATTCCGCTCGCGTCTTTGCCTATCTGCATAATAGCCTATCTGCGTCTAAAATTTTATCAAAATCCGTCCAGTAATTGAGGCGTAATTGACACAAACATTCTTTTACTTTTATAATATTGGTAGAATTAAATTGATTGCTGATAACGTATCTTTTTATACAATTGTGTGAGATATTTCAATAATGTAGGGCCATTTTGATGCCTCATTTTTGAAATAAGCTAAAGAATTTTTAAAGCGAATTATATCATTCTACAAGGTTTCGGAATGTAGCCTTGATTTGAAGAATATTTAAAATAGGTTTAATACATTTTGAATCAAGGTTCAATTAACGTGGATTTGATTTAAGAATTCTGAAGTCTCTCTTTTGGGGATTAGATTAAAACGGATAAATTTGAAACTAATATTTTGCCTTCTAAAACAATTTGTAAATATTTTACTTGTGTAGATTACTGGATAATTGTTGAATACGCAATGTGTCGCCATTAATTTGGCCTGCAATGTATCAGGAAAACTGCGGGCTCACTAATTACGATTCTCATCGAACATTCTTCATTGAAAAGCGAGTTTTGAATTGATTTTGTCAGTTTTGTAACTTAATTTGTAATAAAAGTACCGTAAGTAAGTATATGTAAATTACTAGTTGACCTCCGCGGTTTCACCCGTTCCCGTAGGATTTTCGGTATAAAAACTATATTATCATTCCTGGGGTTTAAAGAATATCCGTACAAAATTTCATCCAAATCGGTCAATACAAACAAACAAACAAAATCTTCATCTTTAAAATATTACTGAAGATATAAGTGTAGATGAAGTCCATGTTCAAAAAATCGTATGATAAATAGTGAGTTTTTCTATGTCATAAACGAGCCTATAAGACAATATATCAGAAGTCAAACACGTGTATATTTTTTTTTGTGCGGTGCGGGCCCACTTTACAGTTTGACTGCTGTACCTATTTTATGCTATTACAATATTTAAAAAATGTTTTACGACCAGTCAAAATTTGTAAGTTCAAAGTGTAAGTTTAATTTTTACTATAGTTGGGTGAAGTCAAAATTAAAATAATTTTTCATTTTAAAAAATGTATAGAAGTAGTATGTAATATTGTACATACACATTTTACATTTTAAAAACAAACATCACAACTATTTACCTTTCATTGCATTTACACTTAGCTACAAATCCCGATTGATCCAATATACATTACAAACGAATAACAACATGAAAGTCAATGTCCCGGATTAATACCATTTGTTTAACGATAATAAGGTACCTTTATGGATTAGAACTATGACTAACGCAGTCGAATTCATGAGCTATTTCAGTTAAAGCTCCATAACTTTTGAATTCAGTGGAAAACGTTTCAATTAATGCATTATAATTCGAATAAAGTCTCCGAACTTTTATTATAAATGCGAAAGTAAGTATGTTCATTTCTTACCACTTTAATTTACATTTTTGCATAAATATTGTTATAGTACGGAGAAGGATACCTTTTATTCTGAAAATCATAGTATTTTTTTAGGAGTAGGATTAACATGGTAAACTCTAGCTAGTTAGGAATGATCCAACTTAGAGTCATAAGAAATTTAATTACTGTATCAAAATTATTACACGTATTTTCGCACATATATGAATATACAGTTCATAATAGAAATATATTGATATATTGGTTTTGACAAAATAAAGTTTTACGTAATCATTACAAACGCGAACAATAACATGAAAACCAATGTCCCGGATTAAACCCATTTGTGCATGGCTAATAAGGTTTCTAGGATTAGAACTATGACTCTAATGCAATCAAATTCATGAGCTATTCTAAAAGCTCCGTAACTTCTGAATTCTCTGGAATACGCTTAAAGCAGTTTTCTGATTTAGTGCTTTGTGAATATAATATTGAATTATTAAAGATAGTTTTTAAACTAGAACGGGGATTTTTTATAAGGCATTAAATTACATTTTGGATTCTCTCACACTAATACTCGATTGACGCAGAGAATGGGCGCGGGTCGTGACGGGAAAACAGCGGGGTTATTTCTTTGTTGTTATATGAAAGACTTCACAACGAAAGCGTGCAATCCACACACGCTCGCTGTGTGTATCGGGTATAAGAGTATTTCCGATTACTGCCATATGTAAGAACAGGATAAGGCACAGAAGTGTAATTTTGCCCCAAAAGCCATCGGTTCTGCAGGCTATATGCCCTGGCCACTGCCAACTTGCTAATCCGTTGGGCTACGTTGGTGACTTTGGTTCTCCTACGGATCTCCTCATTTCTGATTCGATCACGTAGGGAAACTCCGAGCATGCAGCTATATGATAAGGGAAATTAGCAATTCTATAAATTACTGTAGTGAATACAACAATATAAAACGTTTAAAAAGAGCACTTCAACTTACTTTACAGAGACGGTCGTCGCAAACGGTAATTAAAACTAATCCAGTTATTTTGTTACTATAGCCACCGTACTGTTTATAACGGTGTCCCCGCAAGAAAACTCCAACAAAATTCACCAACACCGAGATAGGAACTACTTAAACACAATTATGTTTATGTTTAAAACTAGCTCGAAGTTTCGAAGCGAGATTAGCTAAATACTTGTGGCGGGTCTTGTTAATTTGCGAGGAACCCGAAATGATAAATTGTCTTACTTGCAAGTGCTCCGTATCCTTCGCATAACTGAATATTATATTACGCCTCGGAAAATACTACTAATTTGCGGTCGTGCGCTGATTTTGTAGGAAATATATAGCTACGCATAATCTGTAAATAAAGCAGGAGTTGGTACTGCGTATACGTACGATATATAGGTATGTATCATATCACTACGTAGTATAAAGCAAAATTGCTTCAAATATCCTTCCTTAGGTTTGCTTATATCTTCAAAATAACCAAACCGATTTTAATGCGTTTTTTATAGATCGAGCGATGTATAAAGTAGTGCGAAGCCGGGGCGGGTCGTTAATCAAAAAAATTCAAAGTTTAAAAACCTAAATTTAAAACTTACACAGTTATAAAATTTCGATACAACCAATTATTAAAAATGTATGAAAAAAAAAAAAACGAAATAATACTTTTACCTACAAAATAGAATTTTATTTATATTTACTGTTCCTTGAAACTATCTTGCTGGGATTATGATAAATTTGAGAGTTCATGCAATACACTAAATACACAACTCAAGCAGCCTATCCTTTCATTTGCAGCACCTCAAAGTCAAGCCACAAAAGTGCATTCCATTTGCAGCAACCAATAAACCCGCGCTTTTAAATGAAGATATTACAGTAATGGATTTCAGGAAAAAACCTTCAAGTGAATGACTTGTGTTAATGGTATTGCAGAATGTTACACTGTTTATTTGAAAGGAATTCCAGCGATTTTTACCGGCGTGGAACTGAATAGACGCGTTGTTTAGAATAAAAAGAGGGTACAAATGATGCATTTGTTTTTCGTGTCTAAATAATGAATGTACATGTTTTCAAAATATTTACACAGATGTATGTTACTTGGTGATGTAGCATCTTGTTCTGGAAAAAACTAGAACTATTATTAGTTTTGGATAGTATCTCGTATATAATATAAACTTCAAAACTTGGCCTCCTTGTAATGTTTTTCTATATAAAAAATATTAGTGTGACAATATTTTAAAAACTAGTTTGCCGTGGTTGTTCTATGGGAGTTTTCTTATAATTATTTAAAGATAATTTATAATATAATTCAGGTAACGGGAATATACTTCAAAAACACGGTGATCATTAAATTATGAGAAGAAACCGTCTCGAATATTACATCTACTAAAAACTTTTTGATAGTCTCAGAACCTTTTAAAAGCTTTTTATGATATTGCATTTTACCAACGGTTCTGACATATATGATTTTGATAATAACCATCAAGTGTATGTTTATGATAGAGGTATATAAAATTATATACGTTCGTCGATCTATCGATCACGCGTGACTCTTGATGAAACATGACAAGGGTAGCATATCCTAAACAAACATAATACAATTGTTCCATTACAATTTCATGAAGTTCCCTACATTAATGTACGTTAAAAGTATAGATAATGCCATCCACAACGATGCGCCCCATCAATTTTTGAATTTGGAATATGATCGCAATACTTAGTCCTGATTCGTCTATTTAATTTAGTGTGCGTGTGCACACATAACGAGTACCTATAAAACTTCACACAAGCGGAAGCTTGCATACATATTACACATGTATACTCGTATATACTGTTTACGATTGAGAAAGAAGAAGAGAAGTGGGGCGCGTCTTCGTGGATGAATTTATCTATACCTTGTTAAAAATCGAGTTTGAGTTGGTCTCACGCACCGCGGATTCCTTTACATTTATTTTGTATATGTCTTGCGAAATGTCATTCTTTCTTCTTTTTGTTAATGGATTTCCATCAAAGATGGATTCTGTCAATGTCAAGTGCCTGCAAGAACATTATTGATCGTCGAAAACTATACTCTAATCAAATCACAAAGCACGTGACAAAAATAGTCATGTTATCTTCTGATCACGTTGCCTAATGTGATTGATTTTTATTAGAACTGAAAGAGACTGTAAACCCAATAAATTATTAAAAAGTTTTGTTATATCTTTTATTTTCATAGAAAATTGATTTTTAATACACCTTCATATAGACAGACAGCTTATTATAATATAGGATCCAGATTTTTTAATAACAAAGTTTTGATATGTCTTCTGGTTTACTAGAAACACACCCTCAGACAGCAAATTATAGTAAGGGCACATCTGCAAAAATTCGGATATTTGCAGATGTGGAACCCTAAAATGAAAAGGATTTCATCGATATGAAATCCGTACATCGATTTTAGATTTTGCCTAACAATGTTTTGATATAATGTTTATTTAATGAATTTGTAGAGGTTCAATTTACTGTTCAAATAAGCCGCTTATGAAATTATGTATTTTGAGTGAAATCAAATGAGGGTACGCCGTCGTTTTTATTATTTTTACGATATTGTAAATCTGTCTTGTTAACGTACGAGTAGTAAATTCATAAAAAAATAACGTTTTGTTTTCTTTTTCATAAAAAATGAGACGAAATATCATTAAATTCAATGTGATGAAGGTACCAAAATTTATTAAAATATCAAGCTTGAAATAATATTGACATTTTTCAAAATCAAAATCTAATCGAAATGAAACCATTGAAATAAATATTTTTATGGAGTTTTACGGTTAAAATAACTTACAAAATAGTAGGAAATGATTTAAAAGTGGGCACTTTTACTTTTTTTTACTAAAATAATTAAAATTTATGAAAATTTCAAAAATCTATTCTTTCTGGGTATCTTTACTACATAACGTTTTCGTAATAGATGTATTACGAAAGCAATCTTCATACCAAAATAAAGTATTTTCTTTTCGTTTTTGATGATAATTAAGCAGAAAATCATAAGATAAAAAACGAAAATTTTTTTGTAGAGTCGTGTAATCAGTAATTCCATTATTAATCCGTATAATTCGTCTTAATCAAGATTCTAAAGATAAAAGCCGTATTGTAATTAATGTTTAACGTCCATTATAATACAAACACTCAACAAAAATGTAAACAAACAAAGTGATGTAAGTGCGGGACAAACAATCCCATATCCATATTCCGCATATAAATTAACTCATAACTGCAGATTTGGGTCAAGAGAAGCTAAATCGTTTATTTGACTTCCACCCGTACTTATTTTATAAGCTTTGTTTGCAGATCTATTTAGAATGTATTATGCATACTTCGTTACTTTTGATTTTTTTTTCTTTATTTTATTATTAGAAACAAACAAAGAAGAACGATGTAAAATGTACAGGTTGAGGCAAAAACCACTGAGGTTTATAGTTATGACTTTTACTTTTACGCATAAACCCTAACAATAGCCTTATTGTTTTAAATAGTTACGGTTTATACTGTGTTTTGATTAAATATGCTCCTTAAATATGCATAATTTATCAGTATAATTCGTCTTACGGCCGTTTTCAGTATTCTATCTATCCCTTGTTTGCTTACTAAGGCCAGTCAAATCTATCTATTTGCACTTACTTTGATTTCAATACGCTGTCAACTAATAGCTTTTGTTATAACTTTTCACAATCTAATGTCATATAATCTGAGATTACAATCTATCTATAATCTTTGATACATTATGTAAACGTTAATCAAGATTCTAAAGATAAAAGCCATATTGTAATTAATGTTTAACGTCCATTATTATCCAAAACACTCAATCAACAAAAATCTAAACAAACAGAGTGATGTAAGTGCGGGACAAACAATCCCATATCCATATTCCGCATATAAATTAACTCATAACTGCAGATTTGGGTCAAGAGAAGCTAAATCGTTTATTTGACTTCCACCCGTACTTATTTATAAGCTTTGTTAGCAGATCTATTTAGAATGTATTATGCATACTTCTTTACTTTTCTTTTTTATTTTATTACTAGCTGCGCACCAGGGCTTCGCTCCCGTGGGAATATCGGGATGATATATAGCCTATAGCCTTCCTCGATAAATGGGCTATCTAACACTAAAATAATTTTTCAAATCGGACCAGCAGTTTCTGAGATTAGCACGTTGAAACAAACAAACAAACTCTTCAGCTTTATAATATTAGTATAGATTACAAACAAACAAAGAAGAAGAAGGATGTAAAATGTACAGGTTGAGGCAAAAACCACTGAGGTATAGTTATTTTACATTTTTATTTTTAATTTTTAATTTTACGCATAAACCGTTATAAAAGCCTTATTGTTTTAAATAGCTACGGTTTATACTGTGTTTTGATTTAAACCGTGTTTACTATTTTAAATTATACGATGGCTCACTTAAACACTTATATTGCTAACCTTATTGTTATTGTTATGTCCTATAGTTTTTTTATTTTATTTATTTTATTTATTTATTATTACATCTTATTGATAATTACAGATAACTTAGTATGATACAATTATAAACTCATTCGAGTTTTTCTGTGCATCATAAGCCAGCGACCACTACAATTTTATACATTATACTTACAATGATAAATAAGAATGTTTACACTTACTGATTTTACAATAAAGTAGTTTTAACTTTTAACTATATATATTTTGTTTTTTTTTTTAAAGACGGTAGATTAAAACTTATTGGCTAGCGACATCGGTGACCTCGCTGGCCGTGAGTACGTATTGTAGTAAACTTGGAATGTTATAAAGTATACACAGTATGTTCCTTTTAGTAAGATTAAATATTTGAACTTTTTGTATGTTTGTTTACATAGATTAATTAATTACCAATGTTATTATTATTTTTTTTTTTTTTGTAATACATGTTTTACACATTATTTGTAACACACAGTATTTGTAGTTGTAGGTGAGCATTAAATAAAAGATTCAAATATCAGTAAGTAGGCACACAGCTCAACGGATACGTCTGCACGCCACAGATGACAGGTTTGAAGTGTCAGAAGTGACACTAGCGCCCCACTGGTCTGTGTGCTAACATTTATTATATATCGTGAACACCACAGTTATAAAAAAATATGTCGAGTTTTTGTACTAACGGTTCGTTTCCTTCAGTGGGATAATATTAAAGAGCCTTCATCGATGTCGGTCTAACACAGAACGATTTTTTAAAATTAGTAGTTCTTGAGATAAGCACAAACAAACAAACTTTTCTAAGCTTTATTTTATTAGTATAGTTCTCATAAATCTTATTTAAATAAGCGAACAATTCATTGTTTATCTCAAAGTTGTTGACTATTCTCCATTATATATTGCACGCTTGCCTTAATGGTTATCTTGTGTTGAAAGCATCCTCTAACAAGGAGCGAAAATCCACCTCCTAATATAATTTCAGCAGGACATCGTTGTCGGTAACAATATACTATAGAATATAATAAACTTGGTCACTCATTTGTCGGTAGCGGTTAAAAATTACTTTGAAAATAAAATGCATATTTAAAGAATATGGGAGAATATTGTTAGAAGAATCAATGTTAGAAAATTTCTGGAATTTTGAAATCATTATTATTCATTAGGACCTGTAAGAGAGTGTACGATACTAAGTAATATATTGTATTTGATAGTTTTGATGAGTAAAGAATGTAGGCAATGTGAAGTTTAATCCTTTCTTCTTTTTTTGTGTAAAGTGATTGTAATTACGATGCAGTTGGTTATAATTGTATGATCCACACTTGGGTTTTAGCATTCCACGAACATTGTCCAAGTTAATAAATAAATCATAAAGTTTTTTAATACAAGATTAATACAATATTTTTTTCTTCAATAAAAAAATCTAGACTACTATCGTACCGACAAATGAACAACCACCCTAAAATGTTCCCAGGTCAGAAATTAATTCAGTAGATTTGGTATTCAATGAAGCTGACTCGACTTTAAGGAACACGCCAAGAAACAATTAACAAATTGAGATGTGTTAAGCTACCCGCACTCAAAGTTATGAGCATTGAGCCTTATTAATTTGTCTCTGTTTCAAATTTGGAAGATAAATCTTTGTGTCGAAGAAGCCATTTTGGTTACGTAATGTAATGAAATGTAGATAGTAATTAAAACGAGTATGAAGGTTGTATTCAGAAAACGAGAGAGATATGTGTATATGGAGTTTACATTATCGACCAAGTGAGGTTTCAGTGGAGATGGCCGGGCGGTTTTATGTTAGTATAATAAATGTTTTTCGAAGATAACTAAAGTATCCTTCAACAGTCTTGATTTACCTATCTAGATAACAAATTAAAAGGGATCTCAATTTCCCCCTTTCCGCTTTTTCTTCTTTGTTAATTGTTGCCAGTAGGTACGAAAAATTTAGTTGTTGAAATAATCTATACTAATATTATAAAGAGTTTGTTTGTTTGTACGCGCTAATCTCAGGAACTACTGGTACGATTCGGAAATTTTTTTCGTGTTAAATAACTCATTTATCGAGGAAGGCTATAGGCTATAATATATTATCCCATATTCCCACCGGAGCGAAGACCTGGGGCGCAGCTAGTTTACCTATAAAGGATGAGACGAAGTGTTAATTTAATGGATTTTAAAGGATCCTTATTATTAGGTATTACCTCAAGAATTTACTGAAAATTCGTGGTAACAAAAACGCGGAAATCCAATATGGCTGCTACCGCCTTCAAGAGCGAATTATACCTCATTATTCTGTAAGCGCATTTTGCAATATGCTTCATGGAGTGGTCTTTTGAACCTTAAGAGTGACCGGACTATGAATAATCGAGATACATGTAATTGTATTTTCTTGTGTTTGTTTCAACGCTTTCTATATTACATAAAATACTTTTTAAAGGATTTCATTTACTTTACATGTAATTATTTGCCCTTTCTTTTAAGGGTTATTGCGTTTTCAGTGTATGTCTTCATTTATAAGTAAGTATCCCTTGGGATTTGCGGGATAAAAACTATACTATGTCGTTTTTCAGGTTGCCAACTAATAAAGTGAAAAGTCATTCAAATGGGTTCAGGGATTTAGGTTTCAAAAAAGATTGACAGACAAAGGTACTTCCGCATTTGCATGAAAGACCTTAAGAATTTACTGAAAATTCGTGGTAACAAAAACGCGGAAATCCAATATGGCCGCTACCGCCTTCAAGAGCGGATTATACCTCATTATTGTGTAAGCGCAATTTGCAACATGCTTTATGGAGTGCTCTTTCGAACCTTAGTGACCGGGCTATGAATAATCAAAATACATGTAATTGTTTGCCCTTTTCTAAGGGTTATTGCGTTTTGAGTGTAGGTATGTTTTGATTTATATGTATCTAGCTGTGACTCGCAATTTTATGCGTGTATATTTCCCATTCCCGTGGGAATTCCGGGATAAAACTATCCTATTTCCTTTCTTAGGTTTCAAACTATCTTTATAAAAGAATCATTTAAATAGGTTCAGGGTTGTAGGTTTGAAAAAAGACACACAGACTATGGTACTTTCGTTTTTGCATGGAAACCTTAAGAATTTACTAAAAAATCACGTTAACAAAAACCCACGAAAATCCAATATGGCCGCTACCGTCTTCAAGAACGGATTATACCTCATTATTTCGTAAGCGCAGTGTTTGCCACGTGCTTCATGGTGCTCTTTTGAATCTTAGTGACCGGGCTCTGAATAATCTAAATACATGTAATTGTTTGTCCTTTCTTTTTAGGTTCATTGCGTTTTGAGTTAAAGTATGTCTTGATTTATATGTAACTAGCTATACCTCGTATACACGTAGAATTTCTGGGATAAAAACTATCATATGTCCTTTCTTAGGTATCAAACTATCTTTATAAAATAATCATTTAAATAGGTTCAGGTATTTAGGTTTGACAAAAAGACACACAGTCAGAAAGACCTTAAGAATTTACTAAAAAATCACGGTAACAAAAACTCGCGAAAATCCAATATGGCCGCCACCGTATTTAAGAGTGGATTATACCTCATTATTCTGTAAGCGCAGTGTTTGCCACATGCCTCATAAAGTGCTCTTTTGAACTCAAGCCTTTCTGAGCGACCGGACTATGAATAATCGAAATATATGTAATTGTTTCGCTTTGTTCTGTAGAAAATCGTGGGTTTGCACGTTTGAATGTACAAGCAATTGAACTTTTGCGTTTTATCAGCATAGTTTGACCTAGTAACTATGGCATTATATTATCTGTGGTTAGACATTACTTTTGATCACTTTCTATGTAGGTATTGTGATACATACAGGAAAAATTGCTATTCTTCCTTATATGCTTATTTCTTGATTCTTCCGAATTTACTATTAGTAATATTATAAAGGGGAAGTTTGGCTGTTTGTATGTTAATCACACAGCATCTGTTGTACGAATTTTGATGAAACATCGATAGCTGGCTATCTAAGATAGCGATAGATTAAACTTAATTGAAATAGCAAGCAATCCGTGAGGCCATAAGACTTCTTTTTATATGATGTTTTAATATACATACCACCCTTTTGTTAATCCATTCAATGACATTTTTGAAATTCTTACGGACATGTTTTATTTTCCGCAAACAATATTATAAAAATACTGCGAATAAAAATCTATAGAAAAATTCATATAAAACATTCTATCTTTCAAAAAAGGTATTGCAAAATTTAACCTAAGAATGGCCGCCAAGCGTTTAATATTATCGAGGAACGCTTTATACTTTTTATATTCTATAAACTACGGATATACTGAGAATTTTTAATATAAAAGCAAGAATTTCAATCAGGCCACTATCTTATCGATAGTATCGATAGTATCGCTGAAAGAAAAATCACCGAGGAAAAAATCAACAGTAATTCTTTGATGCATTTTTTATAAAACGCAATTAAAATATTTGGTATAAAAAGGCTGTAATATTTTATTGAAAGAAATGATTGATAGGGAAAATCAATTAGTGCAGTAATTCATGCTTTTATTGGGTGAGGTAAAAGTGGAAAATTTATTTGAGTTTTATTTGGTTTTGGTGTATTTTTTTACAACTCACACATATTGGGATTACTGACTGTCGCTATTTATTTGTTGGGAGCTTTTAATAGTTACTGATATCGATGTTCGTAGTTATTTCGAATTTTAGGAAATTTAGTGGCAAAACAACAATTGATTTATATTTCGTACTATGTGTAGACTTACCACGCTACGCGTAGACGTCTCTTGCTACACGATGACATCGCTTGCCATTCTTAGACATGGGTTGCTACACGTAGACTAGTCTTGCTACGCCTAGATATTTCATGCTACGTGAACACATCTTGTGCTACGCGTGGACATTTTTTATTACGATAAGACATTTTTAGCTACACACAGACATCTCCTGCTACGCGTAGATAAATATTGCTACATACTGATATTATATTAAAACTGCACCAATCAGAAAAACATTCGATGTAAATTAATTAAAAAAACTCTCATTAATTTTATCAACCTATCAAATATTATCTTAATCCTAAAACGGGGAATCCTATTAAAAAGGTACGTTATCCATTACTAGATCATTGCTTTCAAGAATGGAACAAAAATATCTCCGTGTCTTTGAATTAATTTACTCTGAAAGTCATGACTTCGAATTGAATGGAATTCAATTTATTGGTGGTTAACGTAAGATCCTACGTTGCGTTCGTACAAATTTGTGACTACTTATATGTGGTAACGTGAATTCTCGGTGTATAAAGTATTGCCTAATAAATTTTGTTTTAAACGAAGGATTCAGGGCGTCGTACGAATTGCGCTATGTTACTCAAAATTAAATTATTACAGAACACTTAAATAGAAGCATTTTATCGATTATGTATTTTGTTCTCATAGTAAAAGGGCCAGTTCCCCTCATTCCCTTTTAAAATTATATTATTTTTTTAATCATGATTCATTTTCTTAGAATTTCTGTTGTAATACGTGTTTCAAGACGGCCTTGGTTTTAAGTAAACATTTTAATTGTTGTAAGTGAAAAAACCGCCCCTCTTTTAACAAATAAACCTCTATTATTTTAGGAAATCTGAACTATGAATTGCGGATGTTCAATATTCGTAAATAATATTATTTGACACAAATGGACAAACACAAACATCTATTAAGAATGTTATTCGGAACGGCAATCATAATATCACAGAAATATTCCATTAGACGATATCCGGTACATTTAATATGGACACAGTAAGTATTACATAAATACGCACGATAATGGTTATTTTTCCCGCCCCATGGTTTTTCATTCTAATGGAAAACGAAAAAAAGGTTTTGCTCGGGTCGAGTTATGAATTAGGGACAGAACCACAAAATCAAAATTCAATTTTTTATGAGTGATATGTGTTAGCAATTTTACTTTAATTATTAACTTGTTTCGTGAAATAGACATTAAAACCTTATTTTCAGTAACCTGCTTTAAATAACTGGCCAGCTATTGCAAGTTCGACGATTAAAAGGATTCCCGCATTGTGATTGGCCAATGCGGATTGCCGCGCGTTTTTATGCTCTCTTGTTTTTCGGCATGGTAGAAAGAAGAGATATTGTGAGTCTTTGAACGTAAATCAATAGGATTACGATATGTGCGTAGTCAATGTACACGTTAGATACTAATAAGTCTAACAAAGAAGAACGACACATAATGAGTACGTATGAAGCTAGTAAAAAAGTTAGTAAAACTACTAACTGTTTATATTTATGACCTTAAACAATAATTATTTTGACTAATAATTCCAATCAAACCAAAAATTGGCAACTTATTTCGTAGTGTCCTTAAGCCTTATTCAAAATTCAACGAACCTGTGAATATCTAAAGCCTAAGTTATAAGGAGATCCAATCAATGGTATAAAAGGTTTCAGATACTAAAAGTGATTAATCTTCAAATAAGAAGTATTTCCTCACCAATCAAATGAATTAAGACGGCACAAACCCAATCCAATAACAATAAAAAATCCATAAAATTGTTTTATTTAGTCAATCGGTAAAAATAATGGGCCGCAAATTTAACCCCGCTAATCTAACTCGACTCAGATTTACGTCAGAAAAGAAATATGTTGACAGTTTTCGTCAGCCGTTTTTATAGCTCAATTTGTGTCCGAAAAATTGGATTACGCGATTGTAAAAGCCAAAGTGCGTACGGAACTTTCCACTTTTATGGTCTTGAGTGTATTGAATTTATTTTTGTTTGTGTACTTTAACAATTAAATGGGAATAAAGCTGTTTTGATGTTCTTTGAAGAAATAAAACTGAGCGATTGCGTTAACGTGATTTTAAATGTACACTACATTATTTTATGGACTGACAAAATTCATAGATATATTGTGACTAGCGACCCACCCCGGCTTCACACGCATGCAACTACAGAAAGACTTTGAACGTTATATATAAAAATAAGTACATTATTTTGATAAATCTCGTAGAGTTTAGCCTTTGTGACTTTGTTTTATACTATGTAGTGGTTTGCATTTCCATAACGAAAAATGTTCGAGGATCTTCAACGAGAACTGGACTCGGATGGGTATCAAATAGTAAAATTTAAAAGAGTTCCGTAAAAGGTGAAAACGGAACCCTATTACTAATCCTCCGCTATCTATCTATCACAAGTCTGTATCTCATAAACTATTATAGCGAGTAAGTTGAAATTTTCAAAAATTATGTAATTGTTGTTATAGCGGCAAACGCTATAACAACAAATACTAAAAATAAAAATATTTAATGTTAAGGGGAAATCTTATATGGAACCCTTGGTGCGCGAGTCCGACTCGCACTTGACCGTTTTTCTGTCTGACATAATATACGCATACGAATATTCTTAGCCTATTTTACTTTATTCCTTCTATATCATCGATACTTTCCTTGTCTTCTCTTATTAAAAACCCCTTTTATTACTTAACCCTTTTAATAACAAGATTTACGAACGGATAATGTATTCACAAATTTCAAAATATTTTACATAATCTAAAGATTTCCATATACCCATATCCGAAGTAAATAAGACGTTAATAAAGGCAAATTGGGCCAGTCTGTTTACCTTCACAAAATAAACATCTTTAGTAAACATCCTTCCCTTATATATGTAATTTATAGGTTCTTTATGAATATATTATGTGTGGGTGGTTACTCAATTTTTACGGGAACTGCCTTGGGGGCATTTTGAGAACGAAGTTTAAGAAGAGGTAAAACTACGCGATAAAAAGAGGAGGTTTATGTAACAGCGGGCAAGCGGAGCATGCGGTTCACCTGATGTTAAGCGACTGACCGCAGCCCATGAACATCCACAACAGCCAACTGTCGCAGATGCCTTGCCAGCTTGAAAGAAAAGGATGGGATAAGAGGAGAGGATTAATGATATGAAGTTAGAAGAAGACTAGAACAGGACGGACGGAAGAATGGGATAGGAATACAGGCCTCCGGACACCCGCTCACCGTACGAAACACAGTGCTTCTTCACGCCGGTCTTCTGCTGGGAGGGTGGTAATTACACTGGTGCGAGATTGGCCCTATCATGTAATGCTCGGCTCCCACTCTTTTGTAGCTGAAGATGTTATGCAGCAGAATTACCCTATGTCGCCTCTTACGACACCCACAGGTAGAAATGGGATGGCGACACATGTATTCTTACCCGTCGCCACACGGGAAAAAAGATTGATTTAATGTTACAAAAAAGAAGTTAGCCGAATGGAACTTTATTACGTACGCAAAAAGTTGCTACTTCTTTGCCACTTTATAGGGTAGGGACGCTCAACAGCTTGTTTGTATGTCTATAATATATTTGGTTTCAAATTTGATGGATCCCTATTTCATGGTAACATCACCAATCATATATGCAAACATACCAGCAGTATAAGTATATTTAATGTATTTTATTCGCTTGGCGCCGGATTGGTAAGGTCGCCAATTATATCTATTCTAATAATATCAGAAAATTTATTTACTTTAAGCACTAATTTTCTTTTCTTCTTTTATTTAATGTTCGAAAATACCGGATAGCTTTAAAAAATTCCTTCGGATTATTTTAGGTAGGCTATATTCTTGGCTTTTTATACTCTTTTGAAATGTCACTTAAATATAATTTTAAATTTATAATGATAATACTAAATGTGAAAGTATGTATGCTTGTATTTTTGAAAGATTGTGGCTGAATCACGCCGAAACCACTTAAAGGATTTTGATGAAATTTCACTCACAGATAAGCTATTAGCTAGATTAGATTATAAGATATCCGTTGTATACCCTGCATCTAACGCGAGTGAAATGCTTATACCCTGCATCTAACGTGAGTGAACTACTTATATGTATGTTTTTGAGATTTATTTCGGCATTGAGGTGTATAGGAAAATCCATATATGAGTCCATATCCTACTGGTGACCTACAGCTCTTTGAGGTTGCCATGGTTACGCAGCTGGTGATGCCATCATGGCGTCTCTGTGAATGCCCTCTTAGTGGGTAAATAGTGATATATGACTGACAATTATTCACTGTAAAAAAATCACTATCGATAGTTCGAGAAGTAAAAATAGAACGCCACCTAATGGTTATTTCTGATTTGTACTAATATTATAAAATGTAACAATCTTGATGTTTATCGGTATTTAATGCCCCAATGCACTTTACACTCATCTGTCTACTGAACTGGTGATATAAACTCCAAAATGTTTATATATTGTGTTACAGAGATTTTTCTCGCGCCAGGGTACACTCCTACTGACTAAAACATCACGGTGGCCTTCTTCTGCGCAAGAAATAGGAGGCCCCGGGGTTTTCAAAAGGAATTCGCAAGCGCGGAAGGTTAAAGATTTCAGCGATTTCTCTCGCGCTTGGGTATATCACACCCCACATGTCACACGGAGGGTTAAACACGTAAGAACGTCCTTATATTTTGATATTATCTCTTACGTTCTGTATATTTAGATAGTAATAGCCTCATTATCTTTAGGTCACATATTAGAGAAATAAAGGCAGATGGAATGTGCCTAAGGCTCGAGTGACGTTAACTACTTGTACGTACACTTGCATTTGTGTGCGTGTTAAATAATGTTTAGTTACAGGTGAAAGGATAAACCATCTTCTTATTTTTGCTTTTGGGAAGCCTTCGTGACATGTTGCGTCAAACTAGACTAACGTTTTTGTACTTGTTTTTCGGCGTCACTCGATTTTTCGGCGCACTAAATCTGCCTTTTATTCTCTAATCTATGCTTTAACTGTACTCCCATAATTTATTGTCTTCCGTAAATAAATCCGCATTACATCATTGACGCATAGTGCGAGAGCCGGATTGATTATCTGCGATCCAATCAAATCACCTGTCGGTTCTCTTTTGTGTATCCATCTCGATAACCCCGTCGTTTGTCTTCGTCTAATGTGGGCTAATTTTACTGTTATACTGGTAATTTTCGCTGCATAGGGGAAATTGATATTACATTTTCTTTAGGTAAATTGTATGAATATTGGCTATTGCATATTGATAAGGCATTTTAGGCGATAATAAAATATTAATAATTTTACTGTATATTTACTTTAAACTGTTATCTTGACATACGGTCAATTAACGTGATATTGTTATAATAAATAAATATTCATGGACATTTGACACAAAGCCATCAAGTCTCAAGCTACGCGAAGCTTGTACTGTGGAAACTAGGTAACTGATAGACATCCTCAAACATACTTTTTTTTGTAAATATATACATACCATAGATAGATAAATAACCAGACATTGGAAAATTACAATGATTATCTCATCACATTATTATACCTCTTATGATTTATTATTGGTGCTAAATAAATAAAGTATATAGTAAATAAGCATGGGAATCGAACCCACAACCTCCGGCGCAATAAACTATTACTACCTCCACTGCGCCAATCGGGACGTCCGTTTACTTGTTTTATACCGTAAAAATTGCATAATGTGTATCTAACTCATACCTTATAAAACATCCTGTTTTAAAAGGTAACAAAACATGCCACTGTATGGCATTTATACTTGTTAAAATAAGTATAACGGTTACAAGGAAACCGCTTACGTATAATTCTTGTACTAATAATGTTTTCCAAATTACTCTGGCTTGACTAAAATTTATATTCTGCGAAGTCTTTATATTGTTCTCGAAGAAATAACTCGACAAAGTTGGCAAGCAATTTGTGTAATAACCTACAAATAGTCGACACAACTTATTTTGTCTTTAAGAATTCATAATTCAATTTTGTCTCGAAATTGTATTGTGGCTCAAATTTTTTGCTCCATTTTCTCGCTGGTCGTTAATGGTAGTTCGATTTTCTATTGTGTTTCTTACTAAAATGGACATCGTGGATTCCGTGACTAGAGTTGTAAAAAGTTTAAAAATATTGTAGGTATGGATATCTCTTAAAATAGCAAGATCGGTCGTGATTACGTAATTACGCATTTTACAAAATTTGTCTTATAGGACAATCCGTAATTAAGTAAGACACTATCAAACATAAACAATTTTTTTTGAAATCGAACCAGCAGTTCCTGAGATTAGCGCGTTCAGACAAACAAACACTTCAGCTTCATAATATGTGGCATACGGAAATATTTCTGCCACATTCTCTATGCGACACTTGTTGGTTTTTTTATGCTACAGCAGGCTAGCGGAGCATGCGGTTCACCTGATGTTATGTGACCGACCGCAGCCCATGAACATATTAGATATACTTACAC
Organism: Phoebis sennae; assembly: GCA_001586405.1. Lineage (NCBI taxonomy): Eukaryota > Metazoa > Arthropoda > Insecta > Lepidoptera > Pieridae > Phoebis > Phoebis sennae. The sequence goes on along the minus strand of LQNK01000823.1, from coordinate 319,646 downwards.
CAAACTTTGCCAGATGCCTTGCCGGCTAGAAGGAATGGGGTGGGATCAGGTGAGGAACAATGATGGGAAATAGAAAGAGAAGGAGAAGACAACGAAAGAGGTATGGTATGGGAACAGGCCTCAGGTCCTCCGCTCACCGTAAGAAACACACCAAAGTACCGCTTCACGCCAATCTTTGGGGCTTAACAACACCGGTGCGAGCCTGGCCCAATCATGCAATGCTCGGCTCCCACTCTATTTATTTCTGAAGATGTTATGCAGCAGAACCACTCTGTATCGCCTCTTACGACACCGACGGGTAGAAATTTGGTGGCAACACCCGTCTCCACACGGGTAGAATACGTGTCTCACAATACTATAATTCGTCATGTTCATGCTCTCCATATTCATAAAAATGTCGTTCCTCGCGAATCTTCGGCAAGTTCTTTCATGACAAAATTTAAATTGCTACAATTTAACACCAATCCAGTTATTCCACAGTTCACGAAACGAGTACGCTCTAAGAAAAATGAAAATTAAAAACTTATTTTCGAATGAGTTTCATATAAATCTTAAAAAAACGTTCGCCGAAACTATTAACGGTATAGAACAAAAGATCCCACTGAAATTCCTTTGTCAGTTTTATTAAGTAGAAAGCCCAGTGATATAAATATTCGTGGAATATTTTGCGATCGTAAATTCGAGGTCGCCTAATACACGTTTTTGGCATACAATATTTCGTCTATTCATATGAGAATATTGTTATATTGTAATAAACCCGAACGGAATAATATTAAGGTTGTATTATGTCTTGTATTGTAGGGAGGTTACAATTTAGTATACTCTTGTTACCTTTGATTTATGTTAATTTAGTTACTGTTCTTTTATTATCGATGCCATTTCTGATTTTGATGAAAATTCCGATGTTGAGCATGATAAAAAAACTTATCTATACTATCAACGCACAGCCCAAACCGCTGGACGAAACGAGCTGCAATCTGACATGCAGGTAGATGTTATGACGCAGGCATCTAAAACTAAGAAAATATTCTAATCAAATCCCACGGGAACGAGGAAACCCGATATAATTACAGAGACATGGAAGGTCTTAGTGAGATTCACGAAACGTGACTTATATGACGTCATTAAGTTATAATTATAATTACGTCAGCCATTAATTTTACCATTAAATAAGCCCCAAGAAACCAGTATTGGGGAATGTAATAAATTGCACCTTAATTTGACTTTATTGAGCAATTTTTAGTATCGAATGTAATGTCTTTTATTAATGGTACTAATTGAAGACATTCTAATTATATTTTTGATGGATATATTCTCAGGCTTCTAAGGTTTGATTCGAAAATAAAATTCCACTTGAATACTATTTAGTTTTACTTTTCCTTTATGGGAATGTAAGTCGCTTACGATTTTGATATTTGATCGTTTTCTTTTCTACGACAATTCTTTTAATTATCACAAATAAACTTACCTGTATAAAGTTATGTATAACCGATATTGTTAAACTGCTAATGTAGGTAGGTATACCTGTTTTTTTCTGTTTATGTTTAATATAGTGTATCTACATATATTTGTAAATAAGTAAATAATACTGCTTCTACAATAAGAACATTGCTGTAAATATAGCTGTTTATCGCAAGATAAAAAAAAGATTTAGAGTATTCCCAGAAAATGTTTATTCTTACTTACTTAAGATTTACGCTCAGATAATTATATTTTAAAACAAAATCTGTGAATAATTTACAATTAAGTATTCTCAGATGTAGTGTGCTTCTGAATATTGGTCGTATTATATTCGAAGCATGAAGGTTGTAGCTAACAAACGGATCAAGACACAATACTGCCTAATTAGTGTACTGTCTAAAACGAATAGTTGATTATATTAATCCCCATGTCTTTAGTAATCCATACATGAACTAAATCAATACATGTTTGTTGTCAAGTAAATTGTCTCATAGCATTGACTGTGTATTATATCAGTTATACAATGTCTGTTATTTTAATGTGTTAAATAACATTTTAATAAACACATAATATTTTAATAATTCATTATTAGCAAGTATTACAGAGATGAATACGATATCAACAATTTTTTCCATCCATAGTTTCGTCCATTAAATGTTTTTAAGTTACGATTACCATATTATTTATTTTATTAGCTCTATGCTGCCTTATATTTTTATTATTAATTATCTTATCTCATAGATAATTTTATATCTATAATACTTTTTCGTACAGAGAACTTTTTCGTACACAAATATTTCAATGGTAATAAAAGAAATTACAATATAACCAATTTAGTACAGAAAGGTGGCTGTAATGCTACGCAGCAATTTTAGTTATTTCGTTCAAATATTATGGTTAGATAAGGCCACTTATTGTACTATTAACGTATTCTATTCATTTCTGTATAGTATGCTTAACAAAGAGAAATCATTCATTCGAAGTTCACAAAATTGTTCTAGCATAAGCAGGGTTTGAACTATTAACGCAATAAATTTCCTTCGTATTTATGAAATTAGAGCGTAATCCAACGTGGATCAAATGCCATACAATACGCACGCACCTGTATAATATTTTAAATAATTTGGGGCACTCGGAATTTTGGCCCCAAGATCAAAGAACTCGGTTATAAAATGGGCGAACATTTCCTACAATTGTGAGAATTTGGGAATGCTTGTGTAGAAAAATGTGAGCACTTTGAGGCAAGATTTTACTATGGTATATATTTTAACGAGCATTAAATTGTTATGGGTATATACCGAATCACTATACTCGTATACTATTAATTTTTTTTTGAAGTAGTTGATGGATACCTATTATGTACATTAGATATTTTCATATGATACTAATTGAAAAAACATCGCTTGCCATTAATTTTAGTCATATAACTATCTCCTATACTATTATGTAATGTTATATTAATTAATATTTTGTTGTAATAAAGAGTTGTACATATAGATAAAGATAATGATAAAATATTACAATGGGCGATGTTAAATTCAATTCTATCATAGTATCAAATAGGTAATATTTGAACTGTTTACTAAAAGCTATTTCTATATAGTCTTCTATGATCTTTAGCTGCGTGTAAAAGCAAAAAATTATTTTTAAATTAATCACAAATATTGATACAACAGCGAAATATTTAAACACAGAAGTTTTTTTTTGTGTTTGTTTTAAAAATGTTTATTTAAGGATTTTATTAGTTATTTATTTGGATTGTCATTTTTATTGGCACAACTTTATCTCCAAATAAACAGTATTTGAAGATAAAGTTGTTAGTTTTTGTTTTTAGTTTAAAATAAATTAAATCTAAAACTTACCAATAAACTGAAAAGTGGTGCACGTAAAGCAGGTTAGCACAACGTAGTACAGAAGAGTCATTTTGATCATTTTCACTATCACTATTCACATTTTATTTGAATTCACCACCATAAACATCATTGTAATCTACATTTTCTTAACTATGTTGTTATTTGATTTGATTGTTTTGGATATTTTTGGTTGAAATCCGTCGAGGCTTTCATTTTTCATGCGGTACCTGAAACAAAATAGTGAATTAATAAATTATTATTAAATTATTTTATTTCACGCAAATTTTCTGTTACAGATCTTAATGAACATAAAACAATTTTTTCCGTGAACTCGTTGGAAAAGAGATATTATCAAAACTCCTGGAAAAATTTTCACGTTTTTCAAAATTGTCAACCCCCCTTTTCCACAAAATGGCTGAGCTATGTCATTTGCATGCCTCGGTTGTGTTAGGCCGGCCACACACATGCTGAATTTTCAGAATCTGAATTAAGATGCTTAATTTAGAAAGGCAGTATACCATACAATATCGGTTTGCTCCACACACATCCTGATTTTTTCAGATTCTGAATTTCTCAGGTCAACCTGTAAGGATTATACTATTGAATATTTAAGATATGTGTGAGGCGAGGTGCCGGAATTTAAGATTCTGTTATTGTATTCTTATATTGTAATCTATAAATTATTGGTATGAATCGTGACTATAATATCCATTCTATACAAAATTTTCACTAAAAGGGGTTATCAATAACCTGTATAAAACATACTTTTATATTTATAAATTCACGCAACGGTATCAAAATCCATCAACATCCGTACAAAGTAAAATAAAATAACCCTTGACGTTTAGAATTTAAAACAAACTGAACAATATTAAGTGAATGGCGCTCGAAACGAGGCATGACTGAGAAATTCCACGTAATCTTACGGTATTATATTAAGAAAAACCGTCGAGAACTTTCCGAGAAGTCCTTCAAAGTTGTTGCGGTTTTGTTTTAATAAACTTATTTAAATAGCTCTACATTTGAAGGACACTTATAATGAAGAGTTGTCCTACTGATATTATACTAGCTGTGGCCCAACGGTTTCACCCGCGTGTATAGCCAGTTCCCGTAGGATTTTGGGGCTTAAAAGTGTCCTATGTCATTCTACTGTTCTTAAGTTATCTCCTTACGAATTTTCTGCCGAGCAGTCAAGCAGATCTCGAGTTATAAGTGTTGTAACAAACCCGTCTTTGCTTTATACATATAGACTAGCTGTGCCCTACGGTTTCACTCGCGATCATAGCCCGTTCCCGTAGGATTTCCGGGATAACAAGTATCCTATGTCATTCTACTGTTCTTAAGTTTTCTCCTTACGAATTTTCTGCCGAATTAGTCCAGCAGATCTCGAGTTATAAGTGTTGTAATAAACCCGTCTTTGTTTTATACGTATAGATAACTAAATCAAAACGAAAAAACCTAAACGAAAAAACGTAAAGTGTTTCAATCAGTACTTCTACTTTATTTCGGGTCTTAGATCCGAATCTAATAAATCCCAATCCAAGAAAATCTGAAATTGAGCATCTTTTTCTCTAGGACTAGTCTTAAAACTCTGTCATTTTCCCGACATTCTCAATCTTTCCTCATAACCTATGTCGTAACACGAGATCAAAATTGAGCATATCGTTTCTTTTATATAAAGACAAACACATTTTTATACTGTAAATTCCACTATATTGACACTTTTTACAATACTTTATATAAAAGTGATATGCAATTCCATCAAGAAGTATCAATACAAAGTATAAAGTACATATCGTTTCTCTTTATCCATATTAGTTATAATATGTACAAATATTTTCATAACCCGATCAGTGCAGTGGATACAGCAATGGTCTATTGCGCCGGAGGGTGTGGGTTCGGTCCCCACGAGTAGAAAATTATAATTTGATGAACATTGTAATTTTCTACTGGCTGGGTATTCAATTTTCTAAAGTATATAATATGAAACTCCATAAGGTCTATTTTATTTCCAAAAAAGCATGTTTAAGCAACAAGCTTTGCTTAATTTAGGACTAGATGACGTTGTGTTAAATGTCTAGGAATATTTATATTAAATTTAAATAATGTTATGAAAATGTACGAGTCTCTACCATCCAATAAACTTAGTTACAGACTTAAGTTCACACAATCATTACAAAGACATTTATGGACGGTAGTAACAGTCAGTTCAGTTATAAATCTTACTACTAAATTGATTACAATGAAATGCTAGCATTTACACACACACTTAACTTTATACTATATAAGTATTTCAAACAGCCCTTTAGTCGTTTGAAAATCTTTGTATAAGAAAACGCAAACATTACGTCCAAAACTTAGCTAAAAATCTCAGCCTTTTCCCAGTCATTGTACGGGTAACCTATCTTGTAGCGCTAGATCAAAAGCGAACAGATCAGTCTAATCCAGATTTTGGAGTGCCTCCAAACATTGTATTCTTGTACAAGAGGTATTCAAATTTTATTTCTTTGCGTAGAAGCAGTGTATTTTTAAGATATTCTGTATGATATTTTTTTATGAATGTATACGGGCATTTTATTGTATACGATACAGCGGAGGAGATTGTCGATATATTTTTATAACCACATTCATGGTTTTTGTATATTATAGTTAAATTAATTTCTTGTGCGCACATTGATATACAAATAAAATGAGTTTATGTTTTGGTTTGTTATATTATTATTTACAGCGGTCATTTGATTTACAAATAATATAAACATACAAAACAAGGTTAAAAACCGACAACACAAATCCTTTATTTTAGTATAATCTTGTATTTGTTTTATCGCGAATACTTTCCATATTAATAAAATCCTTTAAAAAGTATTTTATTTAACACATCATTTATTTTATATATTTTGCCGTAATAGACAATAACTGCGTGAATAATCTCTAACATACGTTGATCTACGCTTGTTAGAACAATATAAGTAATGTTAAAAATAGAGAAAAACGTTCCATAGTTTCAAAGCAGGAATTACCTTCCTTTCAATGATTGAAAGCTATCGATTAACTAGAATTGGAAGGCAATCCCGTTCAAACAAACGGACCAGTTGATTCGTTCATCAGTCTTACATTCCTTCGACACATTAACTTCCATTCATTCGTTCTCTATACATTCGTTCTTTTCCTATACCGTCGATTATTTAAATTGATAATAGACATTGTTTTTTATACGATTGGGGTGCATTAGATATTGCAACACATTGTCATCTACAACAAATGTTAGACCCATGATGATGATTAGAGAACAACCCCTAAAAATTATTTTTTCAAATAAAATGTCGCCTATAAGTTGCAATATTGGGCAATTAGCATATAATATTTTATCAAAATTGACAATCGAAAAACAGGCAAAAAGACAATCAGGAAAACCAACGAAGGGAAATCAAATTGTAACCATAGTTTTGGGGTTATACATATTGCATACCAAAAAATCATTTTAAAAAATATGCAATGAACAGAAATGGTCCGGTAACTCATTTACTTTTATTTTATTTATAAATATTAATAGATGATACATTTTTATAAAGAGCGTGGGTTACAACCAAAACAAAAGTATCTAGACTATAATTAATAAGTTTTTATGAGTGCACAGATAATCATTCGTAGAATGTACTTAATATTTTAAATTCTTATGTTTGTGAGGGTGGAGTAATACAAGAGTAATGGAGGTTGGAGTAATCCACTGAAAAAGTTGATGAAACTTTACAGTAATATATTTTACGACAGTACAACACAAAGGCTACATTTCATGACGATTTTTTACAATTTCACCACAATACAAAAACAAAAAATTGCATATGATGCCAGTCAAAACCATTTTTTAAATAAATATGCTACAGCTACCTTTTTATCTACATACTACTATGCCCCGCGGTTTCACCCACATATATCGTTCTCGTGGGATTCCCTGAATAAAAACTATCCTATGTCCTTTCTCGGATTTCAAATAATCTCTGTCCAAATTTTTATCTAAATCGGTTCTGTGATTAAAGCACAAGAGACTGATAAACATACAGACAGAAACAGAATTACTTTCGCATTTATAACATAAAAATAATATAATAATTTAAATTAAGGATATTAAAATAAAAAGGCAAAGATCCGCTCATGAGTAATTGATTCATTATTTTCAATTCATTCGGTCGTTACACGTTCTTTCCTCATACCCACAAAAATGTTTGCATTTTGAAATTTAAGTAATCTGTATTTGACTTATTCAGATTATTTTCTAATATTTGCTCCATTCTGTTATTTGACGAACGAATAATAATGAACCGTTTTAATTGGAATCCAGCTGAAAATAAATTTGAGTTTATTCAAATAACCTTCATTTGATTATTTTTAGTTAAATTGAATTTGAAACAGTTTGGTAAATTTGTGATTTATTAAAATTGTATCAAAGCGAGTGTTCTGAAAGTTAATAAATTGTTTTATTGGTTTAATGTATCACGATTTATTAATATGATAGCATTAGTTACATAAGATCTTATAGCAAAAGAAAGAAGATCAAAAATATGTATTTATTTGCCGTTATTTCGAAATAATATAGTGGAAAAAATATAAATATTAGATACTAGTTATTATAAGAATTCATGAAAATTTAAACTAACCCAAAATTATATAAGTAAACATTCTTTAAATAATTTTTAGTCCAATTTATCCATGAAATCGATGTATGTGTTATTATTAACATATTTTATTTATAACCGACTTTCAAAAAAGGAGGTTCTCAATTCGACCGTATTTTCATTTATATATACTTGAAAGAAATTATATTATTTTTACATTTATTTAATGTAAACTTACCTATAATATTATCAAAGAGAGCTAACTAGTATGAGTATAAGTAAGAGTTGTGATCCGGGCCTTAAACACTAAACAATGTCTTTTGTGGACGCTTTGACAAATTTCACAGCACATTAGTACGTAAGCGTACTTGAAACATACTAGCTGTGCACCGTGGTTTCACATACGAATATTAGTTTTCCCCGTTCCCGTGGGATTTAATCTAAATTCTTTCTTAGCCGATCCCTATGTCATAACATCTACCTGCATGCAAACTTCGGCTCGATCCGTCCAGTAGTTTGGGCTGTGCGTTGATAGATCATTATATGAATCAGTCTGTTAGTCCTTTGAGTTTTATTTATATCGACTACTACTAAAATTATTCTTAAATCTATCCCAATGAACCATATTACGTAAAATAAGTACAATTTTATATTGGGTATATTTATTGGGTTAGTCGCTTCGAGGGAAGCCAGTTGCCACGCTGGTCGAGAGTGGCGACTACGCTCAAATGAGAAACAACTGGGCCTTCGGGCGCCACGCTTCTAACTGTCAATGATAAATAGTTCTATTGCACCCCCTGTCTTAACAACCCCCCTACAGATTTCACTTAATTTCATACACCGACATTTTCTTTTATCTAAACTATTTGTCTATGAAATTTAATCAAGATCGAAAAAACAATACTTAAGTTATCGTCAGATAAAGTTTATAACAATCATACAATCGCCATCTCGACTGTGAGACATGCTTCCTCGTTCACATAATATAATTTAAACGCTAAAAACAAAGTGAGCTAACTTCATAATGAGTGTGAGTTGAGATCCGGGCCTTAAACGCTAAACAATGTCCTTTGTGGACGCTTTGACAAATTTCACAGCACATTAGTAAAGTTTGCGTACTTGATATACCTTAAATACTTCTTGATGTTCTCTTGTGTTTGACTTAATAATTGAACATTTGATATTTAAAGACTTTGTTATTTATTAGAAGATAATTTTCTTTATAAATACAAGCCTTGAATACGTTTTACGGCCAGAAGTTAATGTTCAAAATGTTCAAGTTTCAAGTGTTAATTTCTATTGGCTCAAAAAAATTGATAAAAATCTATCTCCACCTTTTTCTACGCCTATTATAGTTTTGCCAATGGCCGCGCTTTTTGTAAAATATACGAAATATCGGTTAATATTCTTATTATTTAATGATTCTTCATTAAATCACATTTTAAGCAGTTTTAACTTCGTAGTTGAAAATGTTACGTCTGTACCAAAATAGTTTAAATACTAATAAGTGCCCCTAACTTTAAGAGGTTTCTGTAAGTGATCATTGCCATAAAATACCTTGCAAAAGTTTGTAACAAAATTATGATTTTATTTTTCACTTATAAAAATATATATAATATGTAATTGTTTACATGTAAAAAACTCTAAAACGAGCCACAAAATGAAACCATGTGAGTCCAAGGACTCATAGGCTCCAAGGCCAAACAAGTATGGCCTTGGCCTATAGGGCTTGCATACTTATATCGTGAATATTTTTCCTTAAAAAATTACTTATGAAAGTATATACGTATAGCTAAAACATACTTCTCATATTATGACCAAAATACCACAATTTAGCAATTTAGTTCACTCATAATTGCACGTAAAATCACAACGCACGCCTCGCACATTTATTGGAATTCTGCACGGTTTAATCAGCTTACTGTATATTGAAATATACACACCAGTTTGTGTGAAAGCCACAGATTATTAACTTAGCTTTGTCAATGTTTGTTCTACTTGAACTGCCTCTCTGTATAACGCTCTGGATTGCTGCTCTGTGACTATTTCTATTAAACGATCCTTTTCGATGTTGGAAATTCCTTTATGACGTGTGTTTTGTAATTATAAAGCCAACGAATGTAAATTTGTACAGCAAATATATCTAAAGTGCTATTTAATTGATTTATGCTTGAGTGTTTTCTTGAGGACTATTAATTGAGATGAATTATATAATGCTAAAAGCAAAATTTGATTGCATGCCAGGGCTCAAACCAATATTGTTTATCAGATCCTGATAAAATTTTGTTGGTGAAAAGTTAGGCAAAAGAAAACCTTAACCTTACCTTCTATGAAACCATAAGTAAAATCGGTAGGGGGGCTATGAAGGTAGGAGAGGTCAAATAGGAGAGTTGAATACTAGCATACGCGAGTACTGGTTATTTCGACGGACCATCTTGTTTTGGGTTTCCACGACTTACGTCGGCCAGCCCACAGTCTCCATTCTGCCATTTTTAGCGCCCAACGACCATCACTTCTTCGGCACATATGCCCTGTCCATCTCCAATCAATGAGAATAAAGGCAAGTAACACATGATGTGATACGACGAAAAAACTCTACGTTCACACAGGCGTAATATCACATTGTTTTACGAACACAAATATAAGGTACTCCGCGACGAAACAATGAAGCCCAAATGAACTAATTATTATTCTCCATTTAAAAAATATAATATATTTTTACCAAACTTACCACAAAATATAAAAACAACACCAACCGTTTTTCAACTTATTCATGTTAACTGATATTTCAATTAAAACCAATTAGTTTTAGAGTCGGCTTTCAGCTCAAAGGAAAGCCAGGGTAAAGCTGTCTCTAGCGAATAAATAATATATTAGTGGCGTCGCTGGCTAGGTCTTTTGAAATCAAAAACAGATTTCATGCATGGCTTTATATTTCAAGCCCTCTAAATGATAATATTGCAATGCTATATGTATATTCAAAATAACTTTACGGGTGACTTCAATATCATTTTGATGTAAGCATTGTAATGTTTATATTAATCGATTTATATTTGATGTTACACTTGGATATAGATAATATATTAACGAGATTTTTGCAATAATAGAGATATTTACAAACGTACGTTTCTAAATCGTAAAAATTGTCGTACCACCTTTACTTCGAAAATCCACAAAGTACAGATTTTGTAATCCACGTGGGCGAAGCCGCGGGCAGAAAGCTAGTAGATAATATAATGATATTAAAACTCTACTTTTTAATCGTGACTATCACCAAACAACAATAAAACCAAGAATCCAAACATTACTGTACATTGAATATTTTTCCAAAACAGTAATTGGTATGCAATATGTATGTTTTATAGACCCCAAAAGCATATTTAGTATTTTTTTCTGTTTATCTACATTCTCCCGGCCATTGCTCCGCTCAGTGAGTGACTATATCGCACTTTAATAAAAAAATAATCGGTTATATGACAAATTGTGTAATTTTTTATCACATTAAAAGGAATCACCAAAAAACGAATTGTGATGTTCGTTACTGCATAATTCATTATAAGTATATACATTTTACACATTGCCTATTGCCCGTACCCATGTCGGGGTATATCCCTACATGAAACTGTATACCTCTAGGAACAAAATTGTATTCGTCCTAAATAAGAACGTCAAATTCTCTAGTCAGTTCATATTTAGAGTTCTATCAAGTAATTGTCTGTCTCATGGAATCACCTCTGGCGCTTCTAAAAATATCACATTATAATACTATGATTGTTATAATAAGATATCCAACTATGAAGACAATAGTAACATTTAAATATTTAAATAATTTAAGCTTAATCGTCCTGTTAAAATTATGAATGAACGAAGTGAACGAATTTTCATTCATCCTGAACTAAATTTTAAAATCCTCGCTTCGCGGTATCAATTTTACACTTACCAATAGTTATCAGTTATATTAGAAAGATTTAAAGTTTCAAGAGATCCAGAATGTTCCAGCAATAAATTGTCAGTAAATATAAGTGTCGTGGCGTCGCTTCTGGCGCTTGTCATGTAAATAAGGTTCGGTGGAGAAATGCGAATGATTTCCATTTTTAGTGCTCGATGCTATAATATGATATACTACTGGGATAGGGTTGCCACGTATTGTATTGGTATTTTGTAATATACTTCTTGTATGTTTTTTTATTTGATAGATAAATTAATTATTGATTTACGCCATTTTCAATATTCTATCTATCCCTTGTTTTGCTTACTAAAGTCAGGCAAATCCATCTATTTGCACATACTTTGATTTCAATATACTGTCGACGGATAGCTTTTGTTATGACTTTTGACAATCAAATGTCATTTAATCTGAGATTACAATCTATCCATAATCGTTGATACATTATTGAAAACGCCGTTACACGACTCATAAATGGATTTTGTAGTTCTAAACATAAGAAATTAGTAAAAATCCTTACTTTTTATTTGAATATAATTAATGCGAAAGATACTCTGTTTGTTTGTCTCCTCCGATTGACGAATGACGAACCTAAATCGATTTGGATGAAATTTAGAACACAGATTGTCTGAAACCTGAGAAAGGACATGGGATAGTTTTTAACCCGGAAATCCCATGGGAGATATACGCGGGTGAAAACGTGGGGCACAGCTAGTAATGTTGTATTCTTTTGTATGAGTTGTTTAAATTTATAATCGCAAACATTCTATTTTTACTGATGGAGGATATATTTTCATTCTAAAATACACTTATCTAAACGTATTTTTGAGTAGTCATTAAATTGTAGGTACCCTCAATACATATTTATTTTTTACCAAAGTAACAACCCTGCGCCAAGGTACATTTGTACGGAACGAATGTAAATAATATTATGTATGAATTTCTCTTATCAACTTAAAATTACACATAATATTCAAATCATAGAAAAGTAGCTCACGTAATATGAGATATTTTTTTGAAAAGTATTGTATGAAAAAGAAAACAAGAATATGATCTTAACAAATGAAATAACACCCGTATTCAGAAACAATACTTGTGTAAGTAAAGTAAAGTGTTTTTAATCTATATTTTTAAGGGGTTTTTATCCTCTTTGACACCCCATCGGACAAGTTTTTAATTCACAAACAATAAAACTTAATTTGAACGTAACAAAACCACCGCTCAATCGTATCGTATCGCCTCTGAATAGGTTTATATGACCCTGTGCATTATGAGAACACATAGTATCGTTTGTGAATAAGTGTAAGATACGCATGTATCTCAATAAACATTGACGATATAAATTTTATATCATCATTGAGATACAAGTTACCACCAGGGGAGAGGGCACTATTGCTACATTTCGCTATTATAAATATTTTTTTCCTGATAAATTAACAATAATATTTATAGTAACAGTTGCTGACACCCCAAATTCCCATCATTAATTCTCTTCCTATCCCCTCCCGTTACTTTGCCTGCAAAGAATCTGCGATACTTTACTATTGTAGATGTTCGTGGGTAAGTCACTTACTATCAGGTGAACCGCATGCCCTGCTTGCCTACTATAACATGAAAAAAAGCTATGGAAACTAGATAAATGAAAGATTTACTTAGACATACTTTTTTGTGTAAATACATACACACTAAAGATCATCAAATACAAATGCTTGCATTATTCAATTGCTCCAACGTAAAAAATTAAGCATAATTATATCTTTACTTTAAAGACGAAACTTCTCTACAACTTACTTTATATAAAGGAAACCATTAAACGTTCTATAATTCTCCGCAATTTCAGGTAAAGTGAGATGTTTTGAAAGATAACAGTAACGTCTTCCAACGTATGTAGTTAACATAAAACAACAAACTAAATTACCCGAGGCTGTCTCAGACACCGGCTGCTCTGATAATTACTTGAATAAAAGCCGGTCTGACTACGGTTAACTTTTTTGAAGTACTTTATTATCGTCTATCTATGTCTCGTGGTTTCACCCGCGTATCTAACTTCTACAACCATGGGAATTGCGGGATAAGAAGTAGCCTATTATGTTTTTCTGGATCCTTAAATATATGGATACGTAATTTCGTCACAATTGGTTTAGTAGTTTTGCGTGAAAGATTAATTAGAACAATCACACATACATCTTCACAAACTACTATACTATGTATTTGTAATATTAGTAGGATATATATAATAAAACTATAACTAGACCATTTCTGTGCATTGAATATTGAGAAAAAGAATGAATACATGATTTTTAGACCCTAAAACAGTTTATAGTATTTTTTCCGTATCTGTTTCTTCATATTTATATGCATTAAAAATCGTCCAAATGAAGATCTGTGAATCTTTCAAATCTCACCACCCAATCTTAAATATCCTTAACTTAGTATAGAATATTTTTTTTATTTATGTAAACAGTTTATACAAACTGCTTAAAAATATTAAATTTGTAAAAAGTTACCACTAGTTCGGAAAGTCGATTCTATCGAGAAGATACCGGCAAGAAACTTGATAGTTACTCATGTTAAATCATCCGTTGCTCTTCTTTTCCCCACCAATCAACCTCCGCTAAATTCCTCAAATAAGACAATTTTAATTGTACCAGTTAACAAACGCTGCCAAAGCGAGTTAAAACTAAAATAAGTCGAAGCACTTTCACTTAGCATCCGATGGGAATTCATATCAAGTAGGGCGAAGGAAAAACTTTTTGATGAGAGGCAATTTTGGCTACTTCCAGCGCTGAAGCTCGCAAACTTTACACAAATTATACTAATCGTACATCATCCCTAACTTTTGGGCCCTGCGTTTATCAATATCTATGAAGATTAGCTTTTGTGTTTATAATATAAAAAAAAAACTCTTCTGTTTATTGGGAAGTTAACGTTAAAATGTAGGAGTCAGTAAACAAAATAGTGTTTGTATACAATAAAGTATGTTAATTGAGCGGTAGTATTGTATAGGTATTAATTTATCTTCAGTATGTATTTTTTTACAAAAATGTATGTTTAGGTATGTCTATCTAGTTTCCATAGTACAAGCTTTGCTTAGTTTGGAGCTAGGTGGCGTGGTGTTAAATGTATCTGAATGTTTATTATTATTAATTTATTTATATAACATACAATGCACAATACAAAACAAATTCGATTTAGATTTTTACACAGTTCAATGAGACCTGCAGACCTACACTAAGATTTAATCTTGTGCTGTAGATCTGCCGCCAATTTATGTTAAAGATAAAGAATTTATATAACGCATTAAATTATTCTAAGAATTTTTACATTTATATGAATTAACAAACATACAACATGCACAAAATAGCCGGGGCGGTACGCTAGTTTTACTTTATAATTCAACAATAATTTATATCTATTTAAAGCATTTACTCAGAAAAAAATCAATAAATTAACGCATGTAAGGTTAGCCAAAAGTAAATTAATATTAATATCATGAATAAAAACAAAAATAAAATAAAAAATAAATAGGTATTTAAAATATATAAATTTATAAAATAGCCTAATTATAGATCAGGGCTCATTTAAAATTCCTCTGTTTTCCACAATAACGATTAACATTCAAATCATGACGGGGACGTTTTAATAAAAGAAATTTCCTCATAAATTAAGTTGGCAACTTGTTATTTCGTTGTACACGAACTTTCTTAACAAATTAAAGTTCAGGGTGAAGTGAAGGTTTCAATTAGTTTTTTGCAGGGGAGATCGATACTTTGATGAACTTCGGTTGAATGAAATTAGCGGCATTGTTCCAGAAAAGAGGGTAGGTCAGTTTTTAATGGAATAAATACTTGTGTTTGAAATAACTTTAATGAAGGAAGAAAAATCTTTATACTATTTATGTATTATATAACTTAATATTATATTTATTCTAGACTGATGATGAACTTCAATTGAATGAAATAAGCAGCATTGTTCCAAAAAAGAGGGTAGGTCAGTTTTTAGTGGAATAAATATTTGTGTAATAAATAACTTAATATTATATTTATTCTAGAATGCTGATGAACTTCAATTGAATGAAATAAGCAGCATTATTGCAAAAAAAAAAGGTTAGGTCAGTTTTTAATGGAATAAATACTTGTGTTTGAAATAACTTTAATGAAGGAAGAAATTAAAATATGTATCTTTATACTATTTGTTATGTTCTATAGTATATAACCAATAGAAGATTGTGTTGCATAGGGAATTGGACTTCAGCTAAATATAAATTTAGTGGTTTTTATTATAGCGTCAATACAAATTAACAAAAGATAAACCAAATTTGCAATGCATCCAAAACTCGCTATATACCCAGGCTGCTGAAGATAGATCACGTCGCCTTATTTGAGTGGATGGGCCAAAACCTTACTTACATCTTCTAGTTGTATATTCGGCATATTTGTTATTTTTATCAGCAAACCTTTTGTGCGTAGGCTAGCTATCATATTGACAATGTCAGCGTGGTCTCCGTGCAGCTAGAAATCGATCCCTGAATTTAGAACGAATTTTAGTTCATTTTATGTAAAACGTCTTTGACAAAATACATTGAATTGTCATTATTTTATGTTTCAACAATTTATTTTAAATAGTGCTTTGGGTTGGGTACCGCGTATTATACAATTTGTTAATTGGCCATTGGCGTTCCTAGGAGGTAGTATTTATACATTAATCTTTGTTTGATTTATCTGTTTTAAAATACTATAAAAGAGAAGCTTTTAGGCGCTATACCCAAGACAGAATTCGTGTGCAAACCTTTGAGCGTACACAAAATATTCTTGCCACATATTTATGTTCTAAAACAGCCTCGAAAATATAACTATGTACTTCGAACAGTTCAATACCCCACGCCTATACCAAATTCTCTACACCAATTTGGCCATAACGATAAATACGTTAAAATATAATAATGAGTTACGAATTTGTAACCCCAAAGTGATTACTACAGGTTTTAACATTAAATTCTAATATTACGGTCCCAGACCTGCGGAACTAGCTAGTATCGGCGATTCTTCAAGTAAGATTGATTAGATCTTTAGTATTTGTTTTTTTTTTAATTCGCTAAGAACCAACAAATATTCATGTTTCCAAAATAAATGGTGTCAGTATTCTTTCACCTTTTGGGTTACAATTGATAAAAAGGTTCTCATAGGATCGAAGCAATAGATTATAATTCCCAACTATCCAGCAACTCGTTTTTTTGTTTTATGTATTTAAATATTTTAGCGGCCCAAATGTATTTTCGTGATATGATTCGTGACTAAGTACAAAAGACTGAAATAGTTTTTTTTTTGGTAAGTGTACTATACATATAGTACTTATACTTTAATTAACCATTTGTCTATAATGTTTGCAAACACTGCAGAAACTGATGGACAATATGGATTTCCCCGTGGACTTTTTGATTTTGTAAATTTTCATGGTTAGGATTCAATCATACTTAAATAATTATATTTTATTATGTTTTAACTCATTGGATTTTTGTGAATCATTTCAAAATATATAATTTAGCAATGATTCATTAGGAGATATTATGAACACGAAAAGTATACAAAGATTTTATTAATTCAAAAGATTTCTAACGCCATAGACATTTTATCCGAGACGTTGATTTAAACCCA
>LQNK01000823.1:290807-301231 GCA_001586405.1 Phoebis sennae | reverse complement strand
AATATATGTTGATTTATTTATAACACCAAAGACACTTACACTTAGATTTTCTTATTTTACATAACTTGTATCTAATTCTAGTAAATACTTAATAATAGCAATAACACAAACAAAAATTTACGTTTCGTCTGTAGATTATATCACAATAAGAATATTGCGAACCTCGTTTCACGGTGAGCGGTCCCCATTGTCTCTCTGAATTGTTTTAACAGATTTATGCGTTATTTGTAAGCGAAATAATGTCAAATGTATGATATATTGGGTGAAAATTATCGCGGGATACGTGGATTTAATGCCTACTTTGGGTCAACCGTGTTTTATGAGTTTCGAATGCTTACAGAATATTCATCTTGTTGTTATTAATGTTACACCTTTACTACCGATATAAATTACTTTTTTAAAGGTTTTCTATAAAAATGTTATCTAGAACTAACAGCTTTGCTCGCATTTAATTCGGGGTTTTATAGATCCTATTTGTATGCAAAGTTTTCGTCAAAATCCGTCCTGTATTTTCGGCGTTATCATTACCATACTAAGAAAGATTAATATCCTATACAATTTTCCATAAAAATCTTAAAAATATTTATTACTAGCTGAGAACCGTATCTGCATATATATTCGGTTTTCACAGGATGTTCGGGATACAACTAAGTCATTTCTGAGATTTCAAAGAATCTCTGTACAAAATTTCATCCAAATCAGTCCCGAAGTTTCGAAAACTATTCAATACAAAGAAACAAGAAAGGAACAAACAAATACTTCCTCGTTATCATATTGTATTAGTATAGATTCTTTTATTCTAAACTTTGTTTTAACTCTACTCTAAATATCAAACTTTGAATATTTCAGTTCAAATCAGGACCTCACCCTCATTAGTAGAGTATCACTAAATGCGCCACTTACGTTGATTTTCCATGCAGTTGCGGTTTCTTTTCCGAGCTTGACCTATTTCGAGAACACAGATACTAAATTTATTTATTGAAGGTTTACCAGTAAATTGTTATACAAAAACAAACCAATATACGAGGAGGTATCTTGAAACTAAGTGTAAAATTAGTAGTAGGCTACAAATGCATAACTTTACATCAAAAAGTTGTTTTCAAAGGATAAAAAAAACGAATTCACAATGTGTTAGATAAACTAATGAACAGTGAACTTAAATTATTATAGACTAAGGTTAAACATATCAAAATCTTTAGCATATTTATTGTGAGGCCTGCAGAGTCTGGGAATCGGAGAGCTGGAATCAAGGACAGTTTCACGAAAATATACTCGATAAAAACTGCTCTTCCTAAGTTTTCTTTCAAGACATCTAATCTACAATCCGATCGAGCATTAAGATGGGTATTTTGGGGACCGTAACTTACCGGCCTTATTTGGGTTTGAAGTATAATTTATTGTCTTCAATTCGATCGAAAGGAAAGGTTAAGCTATAAATCGGACGCAGCTGTGTTACGGACATAAGCTCCGAATTAGGTAACAAAAGAGCCGATTTGCGAGTGCTCGAACGATTTGTTATTGCTACAAAAATTGCGCGCGTTAATTGAATATCGGTTTCAATGGGATGTGGAGTACGGTGCTTGAGTATAACTGTTTTTAAAGGTGTAATAATACCCTCCTCGACACCCTTTCGATATGGTGCGTAAGTTACTCAGAAATGAAACAAAGAACAACCATGCTTCTTATTGGACAAACCGTGACGACTGCAGACAAGCAAGGATGGCCCTACCAACCCCCAACAACAGGCTATCCAGGACAATGCTTCGGCTGAGTAAGTCGCATCTGCGGCTGGCAACAGCAGCAATCACTGGTCATGGTTCTTTTAATAAACATCTATTTGTCCTAGGTGTAACTGACAGCCCCCTATGCAGAGGCTGCTTGGAGGCAGTGGAGACGGCTGCCCACGTCCTCATCGAGTGTACGGGGGTGGCGATCTAAAGGGCTAAGCACCTCGGTAACACGAGGGATCTCCCCAGGATAGTCGGTAACATAAAGGGCCTTATCGGCTTCCTGGTGGAGCTGGGTTGGCTCGAGTGAAATCATTCCCACCCACACGCAAAATAGGCGCGTAAGCCGTCGAGTTGCGGACATCAGCCCAAGCAACTATCTATCTACCCTCCTCGACCGATATCGGTTATGCCAATATCAACAGAGAATAGCTATACAGAAGATATAATAGTGCACAAGTATATGCGCAAAAATATCTCAATAACATTTTTTGCTCCCACGGGAACCATACACTATAACTATAACATGTCATGATATTCATACTTTGAAAGGCAGCTCACGTTGATTCTGGTTGTTTATGAAAATGATTTTAAGAGGGTTTAATATGGGTTAAATAATTCTGATACAGGTTGATACATGAGAAGGTTGGAAGGTCATGTAGTTAGGAAGGTCTTGGATATGAATGTGGATGAAGTGAGAGGTAGAGGGAGACAGAAGATAGTGGGTGGATTGTGAATAAAGATATGAGTTGGAAAGGTGTGACTAAGGAGATGACCGCTGATAGAGGAGTAAGCAAGAAAGATACATGTTGTGCCTACCCCACCGTGGGATAACGGCAGGAGAAAGAGGAAGAAGACAGGTTGATTTGCAAGCAACCTATGAAGATTATAGATAATAGAATTCTCGCAGGCCCTCCAAAAAGGTTATAAGATAAGGAAAAATTAATTGCGTGAAAATATATAAACCTTGCTTTTGTATCGTTATTAGGTATTCAATTAAAGTGGTTATTAAATCTAAAACAAATGACTCTCAAAAATAATAGTAGCGACTTGAATCCCTTTTATCTGACAAGTTTCTCACATGATCCCAAACATATAGTCCTATTGATACTTTTGGTACAAAATTGGAACTAACATATTACAATTATATCTCCATTTGACAGGCGAGAGCTTACATTATTGACGAATAGCGCGTTGCAATTATTTGACATCTCATGTGATTGGATATTGTTTGTACATACACAGATGATATAATACATAAATAAACTATCGCATCAATGCAAGATTGTTATGACTACAGATTTAAATGGAATACAAAACTATCAATTATTATTACAAAAATATTATTATTACAAAGCAGAAACTATTCAGACTTAACATTCCAGAATTAAGACTCGTCATTTGTGTCCAGAACAAATTAAAAAAATCGAGAATATTCATTACGGCACAAGAACAATCCACCATAATTATACTTTGGAAATATAATGAAAATCTACAATACGCTTGTATACAAAGTTATGTTTTTTCAATATTTTTTTGACAAAAAGTGAATGCTAACATATTACAGTTATAACTCAGTGCTACAGGTGACAGCTTACATTATTGACAGATAGCTTTGCTGCAATAATTTGACATTCGAAAAAGTAATTTGACTAGATATCATTTATATTATTTTTAGATAATTAAAATTAATCAATAACAATTACTCATATTAGCCAGAGCTGTATTGGTGGTGATGTCGCAGTAAGATAGATAAAGCCGTAACATAGTTACATCCCTAGGGATATAATTATATGCCGGAACATAGTTATACGAAAGCGATTCATTACTATCTTACTAGGAATATAGTTATAAAACGGTCCAAGTTTAGTGATATACTTATATTACTAGATTAATTTTTTCTATACCAAAATGATAAAGAGGAAATATGTGTTTGTTTGTACTGAATAGGCTCAGAAACTACAGGACTGATTTGGATGAAATTTTGTACAGAGATTTTTTGAAACCGGGGGAATGACACATATATAAAAGATAGTTTTAACCCGAAAACTCTACAGAAACGAGATATTTACGCGGGTGAAACCGCGGAGCTCAGCTTGCATATCGTAAATCCTAGTTTTAGTCCTCGATACCCCTTTGCCTAGAGCCAAAGTTGTCATTCAATCCATTAATTTGTTCTGATCATAAATATGTACATACAATATTAAATATTTCTTATAGAAGTCCATATTGTTACTTTATATGTTGCAATAGAAAATAATTATAACGCACAGAGTTTTGAACACTTGACGTTACAATGTTATTGTGCAATTACATTGAATTGTCTTGGTTCTCGATTTTCACGACCTCTCAAACTTAGTTCCCCGACCTACAATTATTACAAGCTACAAATTTAACAAAGTGCAACTCTGATATTCAATAGCAAACTTTGCAGAGGAAGTATAAAATCAATACATTACGCTTGGTTGCATAGTTTGTATGCCACATGCGGGTTTTTGAAATTCAACGGAGAATTTTTAAAGCGATTTATGGAGGGAACGCTGAAGTTTCTAGAAGGTTAAGTTATGTAATTCAGGGTTATATGAAATGCTGTTTAATGTTTGGTGTTATTGCATTTCCTTGTTTATCTAGTTACCTGGTTAGATGATAAGGGTTTCAGGCTCGGTCTTTACTTTCCATTAACTATATATTTTATATTTAAATTATACTTAATATTATAAATGCAAAACTAACTCTGTCTGTATGTTCTCATGCTCTTCAAATTCAAATTCATTTCATTTATTTTTTCAAATTGGCTATTTTGAAAGCTCTTTTATAGCGTCATATACATATTTTATTTTTTATTTACCACCGATTTGCAAGGCAGTATCTACTTTGAAGACTTCTTCACGCCTAAACAACTGTACCGATTTGAATGAAGCTTTGTACAGAGATTGTTTGAATCTCGAGAAAGGGTTTGTCCTTTGGGATTACCGGGATAAAAGATATCCCATAGGATATGAACGTTAATGGGAGAAAAGCGCGGGGCACAGCTCTTACAACTCGTAACTCAATTTAGGTACAAAATAAATAGGTGCAGAAGACAAACTCCACGCAAAGCGCGCTGGCGCAACGCTCATATAGAGACCGTTCATGGTTCATACCTCGGGTCACGTCGGTATAGTCTGAGAGAGATCTCATCTGTTTAAGATACGCTCTTATTTGTCTGTGAAGCAGGTGAGTAGGTGTGAGTAATGAAGTTCATACATGAGTTTGATAAGTACAGACCTATTTGTATTGTGAAGAGGCAAGCGACCCCAGTTATGTCGTTCAGGCATATTTGAAATGTTAGTTGATGTTTGATATGTAATATGCCTGCCTGAAACATGTTAGCATTGGCTTTTTCTAAAATAATTTATTTCAAAATCAATATTGTATACAAGTATATTTAGGATTATTCTACAATATTCCAAATGTCGTGTCCGCGAATATCACGCATGGAAGATTCTGGAATGTCAAACAATTGCAACATGCTATCTGTCAATATTGTAAGCTGTCGCCTGACTCATGGAGGTAAAACTTTTATTGATTTCATCGTGTACAGGTTTGTGGACGTAAAATAGAAAAACAGTAAATAAAATCCAATATAAAAAGAGAGCCTCAGGCAAAGGACCATGAAGCGCTAAAATTAATATTTATTATTTTATTTTATACAATATGTAGGTACTTAAAATATAATCTAAATATACATAAAAATGTTTCACTGAGTAAAACATAATTTATTTTTAGTACAACTTATATGTAATACTCATTGATTTTGCTTAATCTTTTCATCAATAGCTACCAAACTAAAAAAGTTAATTAAAGAATTTATTTACTTCAATTTTTTAAAATATAAGAAATAAATTTTTACGAAATAAACGAACAAATTGTATAGAGTAGTTATATACCAGAATTGACATACAAACACAAAACTATTATTTACTGTAACCAATTCGTACCATATTTGTAGGTTTCAAAACGCTATACGCTACGCTAACGCATAAGCTTTGCGATCTTGTGAAATGAATACGTTGCCGTATGCTTTGAAACATTGAGTTTTATTAATTCCACCGTTGGAGCTCTGAGCTTTGATGTCTGATTGAAAAATAATTAATTCATTCTCGTTATTTTAAGTATTTTTTATGTAGACGACATAAGCGGAAAATATGGATAGAATAATCAGAGCTGCCCATGTTAAATTTAAAAAAATAATCAATGTTATGATGTTATGCCTTATAAAGTTATCGAAAATGAGTCAACGGGTTTGGGTGATTTTAACAAGGAAAAATGTCCTTAATGACAGCGTTTTAGATTTAGGCTGTAGTTTATGTGTTAATTACGATGTGTGTGGATTGTGATAAAAAATAGAATAAAAGTGATTACCAATATTTTCGATATTTTTTTTATTAAATTTTCACACCAATATTTAAAACATAACATGAAAATGTATTATCAAACAGTAATAATTACAATTTTGTTTCGTTTTATACGGAAATACAAATTATTGTTGTAACCAATTTGTAAAACATAATTTATTTTTAGTACAACTTATATGTAATACTCATTGATTTTGCTTAATCTTTTCATCAATAGCTACCAAACTAAAAAAGTTAATTAAAGAATTTATTTACTTCAATTTTTTAAAATATAAGAAATAAATTTTTACGAAATAAACGAACAAATTGTATAGAGTAGTTATATACCAGAATTGACATACAAACACAAAACTATTATTTACTGTAACCAATTCGTACCATATTTGTAGGTTTCAAAACGCTATGTACGCTACGCTAACGCATAAGCTTTGCTATCTTGTGAAATGGATACGTTACCGTATGCTTTGAAATATTGAGTTTTTTAATTCCACGTTGGAGCTCCGAGCTTTGATGTTTGATTGAAAAATAATTAATTAATTTTTGTTTTTTTAAAACATTGATTATTAACGACATGGACGTTATGGATATCGTAATTAAAAGATTTTCATGTTGATTAAGAAAAAAATATCAATGCTATGATGTTTTACATTAGTCTTGTAATGTTTTAAAAAATTGGCTCAATCGATTTGGGTTATTTTTTTAGGGAAAAAATGTTCGTCTCTGTTAAAGATAAAAGATTTGGTATATTGATGGTGTACACATTGTTTCATCTTTAAAATAAACTTTTAAAAATGGCTTAAAAACCTCTACAAAGGTTGAAAATAAAAGTCTGCGCTAGAGGTTTTGTAAAAAATTATGGATTGCGTGTGACTAAACGTAAATATTTAAAAAAGGCCTTTTCAACGCAAGGGGTTGTCAAAATCTATTTGGAAAATATAGACGTACCTAGCCAATGTATATTTAGTACGAAAAACTATTGAAGACGATCCAATTAGAGCAGTGGATGTTGCAATGGTCTATTGCGCCGGAGGGTGTGGGTTCGATCACCACGAGTAGAAAATTATGATGAACATTGTAATTTTCTGCTGTCTGTGTGTTTATTTATCTGTATTTATATGTATGTATGTACAAAAAAAGTATCTTACAAGTTTGGGATTAGATGGTTACATGGACTATTCATTGGACTAAATATACCTAGTACCATTTAAAATAATTAGTTTCAAGAATGGTTTTGATCAGTAAGTTGACGATAAACATTTTATACAACAACACCTGTGTAGATATACTTTAATAATCAAAGGTATAGAGCCAACTAACAGTTCGATTGCTGGGAAAATTAATTTATAAAAAATAATCGTACTGTTATAACTTTATACAAAATCGGCCAAGAGAACTCTATCAGCAAAAATATATTTTTTGATATCAAAGATATATGGACCTTCATGTATACATTTATAATATTATAATAGGAACAATTTCCCTTTCAGGTCAAACAAATAGAGCATATTGTAATCTATTTATATGCTCATATCTCGGAACTGTATATCCGCTTTATCTTTTAATGCAAACAAATATATTATTGCATGAAGCGGTAAATAAACAAGAACAAGTTCAAATACTACTATCCGCGTCCCGCGGTTATACCCGCGTAACTTCTGATTTAGTGGCAATTCCGGAAGTAAAAGTAGCCTATATATTATCTGAAGTCTTATCTATATGTATAACAAGTTTCATCATTATCGTTTCTGTAGTTTTTATGTTAAAGAGTAACAAACTCACAAACTTAAAATTTTGTTAAATCTGTTTGTTTATTATTAAATCCTACGAAATCCACCATGCATTTTTGGATTAAATGTTAATGAATACGTTCATCTCAACCAAATTTCAGGCACAACCAGATTCGACAGAGACAAGCGAAATGCGCAGGAGTTTTCTCATTATAGTGCTTAAACATGTTCAATGGGACGGAAATCCGGTGCGACCTGAGAGACGCCGAAGACGCCGTGGAAATAATATGAATCGTATACTCTATCTTTTTTACCTTTTGTATCACTGGGCACGCGAAGCAGAAGTAAGCGGCCTCATATAGTGATAAGAGGAGGATTGCAGTACATAATGGCAATGTATGACCTAACCGCTTCCCCCGAGGTAGTTAGATATCCATGTAGGATTTCCTCGCGTTAAAAAAAGGTAGTTCAGAGCTTAGATTAACACAATATATTATTATACTATATGTTCTCGGCCTCGCTCGCATAACACAATGTTATCTTGCCTTCCTTAATTTATCGTCAAGCCTTTTGCAAATTGGAACAGTTCTTTAAATAAGGCATAATTTCTATCGTAATCCACGCAAAGTTATGGACAAAATAATATTAAAATTTCATTCAGTAAGATACCGCTATGAAAAGGTTACAAAAATATTAATTTAGTCAATTTCATAGTATGCTTTTGGCACTAAATGCACACAATTAAGGTAATTTGATAACCGCAAAAAATTGTTATCTTTTTTGGAAACGCGACGCTGTTAAGTTACCGTCTGTGAATTCATGAGCGCTCACAATTTCCACTAAAATTGTAATGTAAAACGTGAAATTTAATAAGTTTGCTTATTTTGTTGTGCTTTTTGGTACATACATATTTTGGGCCAACGAAAAGTTGATTTCAAAAGTATTATTTTACTAGTATTCCACCTCACCACTAAGTGGGAATCCATTTGGGGTACTTTAATATGATTGTATGCTTTTTTATTTTGTTGTTATGTTGTTACCCCAATAATAAGCGTATTTTCTTTCTTTCAAAAGTTTGAGCAAATCTGCATGTTATCTACACTAATATTATAAATAGGAAAGATTTGATTATTTGTTTGTTTGTTTGAAATGAATTGCCCGAAACTACTAGACTGATTTAAATAATTCTTATACCATTGGAATTCCTTCATTATCCCATAAAACAAAGGCAATACAACATGCTACTTAAAAAAAACTTCGTAATTGGTATACCGACCTAATCTATTTTTCTATATTACTACAGGCTCGAAAATTCATGGTAAAATATAAATAAATTACAGTATCAAACTTGCAAGGGGAAAGTTATATAGAACGTATCACGTCGACGTGTTAGAAGTAAAACTCCTTATAACATAAAGAATAAGTGGTACTTAGTGTTTGAAGTCTGAAATATGAGAAAGCGCGTTACTCTCACTCACACAAATGTACTTGTAAGCAATTCTGCTTTAATTATTATTATAACGTTATGCACACCTGGGAAAATACTTTCCGTATAGGAGCAAACATAATTCGCTTAGGAGCAAATCATATAGTTAACCCACATTAAGACTGATAAGTAAGCTCTAGTTATAATATAATATTCAGGGACATTTAACACTACGCCTAGTAACTGTAGTCCCAAACTAAGCAAAGCTTGTACTATGGAGACTAGATAAGTAATAGACATACTTTTTTTTGTAAATACATACATACTATAGATAGATGAACACCCAGACAGTAGAAAATTACAATGTTCATCACATCATAATTTTCTACTCGTGGGTATCGAACCCACACCCTCCGGCACAATAGACCATAGCCACATCCACTGCTCCAATCTGGTCGTCATATTCCAATAGATCTTTTAGGTTCCATTAATACGAAATCGTTATGGACTCATATAGCTGCAAAAAAATAAAAAATATTATAAAACTATAACTGATTTTAGCTAGAAGATTATTTATTATTCATAACGAATGTAACTCAAAATGTACAACCTACTAGAACATTTTCTCACTTTTTCAACGCACGCCTAATTAAGCTTACTTTGTAAGAGGATCTATTTGAGAAGAAATATTTCGTCTCGCCTTCTTGTTAGCTCAACGTGACATGTCCTTGTAATTTTTCCGTCAATTTACATGGAGGTATTATTGAATCTATGCTAGCAGAATTTTCACATACAGACAAAGTGAAACCCGAACCCTAAAACCTTCTAAATACTTTATCTATAACCCAAGTACCCTTAACATGGTTCCAATGTCGTCAAAACTATTTCATCCTTGCTACATTAATTTCACATGTTCTTGCAATTTTTCTGTCAATCAACATTAAGCTATTATTGAATATCTGCTATCAGAACTTTTACATACAGTCCAAAGCGAAACCCAATCTTCAAAGCATTCTAAATGTTTTTCTATAAGCCAAATTCCCCCAACATACATTCAGCGTCGTTAAAACTTTAAGTAGCTCCGACAATTGACCCATTTTTTCAACACACGACTAATGAAGTTTACTTTGAGAGAGGATCTGTAATG
>LQNK01000823.1:270828-290629 GCA_001586405.1 Phoebis sennae | reverse complement strand
TTTGTTATGACTGTTTCAATAACGAATTAGATTGTTAGTCTTAATAAAGGTTTCGTTTATACAACTCTTTTGTACTGCGGGCTGTTTGTATTGATTTCTTAGAAGTTTGAATATAATAATATGTTTTTGTAGATACATGTTCTTTACGGAAAAAAATGAAGCTTTGGTTTGAATATTACCGGTAAATCTAGCAAATTTTTAATCTCTCATTAGTTAGCAAAAAAAATGTGTATACAATGATCTTAAAAGATGAATATGTAAGATAGTTTTTTAATTTAAATATAAAGTATAACAATATCAATATATTCATAATATTATGTTGTTCTAATTACAATAAACATCATATTCTCAAAGGATGCTAAAAAAAAACGAAAAAGTTGTATATTGTTATGTTTTCATACATCCTAATCAATGCGTTCAAACAAGGCTCTATTTTGCGACGAAACGAAAGACGACCTTTTATATATTGTTTTATTTATGATTTTCAAAATTAGGCAATATTCACTATTATTAAACAACATTAAAAAAATAATTCTAAATTCCATAATATTTGTTTGAACATTGACAAATAAAACCTATTAAAACCAGCTCTACTCAAGGACCCACCCTACATTTATCAAAGATAATATTGTTTGCATCTGCCATCTTCAAAACCAACTGATCCATTACCTCTATTTATTTTGCGTAGTTTCCAATTTCTGTTTACATTCACTGATTATTTATTTATCGAAAACCCATAGGTTATTGGTTATTATAAGTTATTCATGGGACTGTATAAGTTATGGTTATGTAAATTTTACGTGAAAATTGCCATTCCTTTTGTTACCTTTTTGATTTGATTGAAAAAGGGAAAAGGTGTAGTTTTGGGCGATTGGTTTTGTATGTGATTGTCGCGTTTTGTTGTTTGAAGTATCTCTTTATATAAATTATCGTAACGACTGCGAAGTGAACTTAAATCCTATATAGTGTATAACTAGCTAGCTACGTTATCTATATTCAATACTTCTATTTTATCACGATTTTATCACGCGATATCTATATAAATTAAATGCAAAGGTGACTGACTGACATAGTGATCTAT
Organism: Phoebis sennae; assembly: GCA_001586405.1. Classification (NCBI taxonomy): domain Eukaryota; kingdom Metazoa; phylum Arthropoda; class Insecta; order Lepidoptera; family Pieridae; genus Phoebis; species Phoebis sennae. The sequence continues at coordinate 289,548 of LQNK01000823.1, read as the reverse complement.
CAGCGCACAGTCCAAACTGCTGGATCGGCCTGAAATTTGGCATGCAGGTAGATGTTATGACGAAGGCATCCTCTAAGAAGAATTCTGATCAAAACTCACGAGAACGGGGAAAACAGATATACGGGTGAAACCACGGGGCACAGCTAGTATACGTATATAGGAGTTAATAATGTAATATAATGTCTAGGATTGTTGTATCGACAACAAAATACCACAAAAACGATGTTTTAGTTCAACCAAAGCCTCTGTTTGTAAAATAAAAATATTGTTTATCATTTTTGTTTATTTCAAGCATACTAGTGGTTATTAAGGGTATAATTCTAGAATAAATTTCCTCTCACAAACGGAATCAACATTATACAGGGTGTCCCGTAATGAATGAAGCATCTCTTGGGGGATGAAAAATACATAATCTGTAATGTGAAATATTCTGTATAAATGCATTTTTTGCTGTAGGGAAAAACCATAAGTTTTATACCATTTTGAAATTGGTATTAAATACAGAAGTTTTTAAGTTCACTGACCGTCTTAGTGTAGTACATTTTTTTTAAACCACAGACTATCAAATCTGACCTCAAAATTTTACTCTATACTAAATATGAAATAAATAATTTTTTTCTTCCGTTGTCTGATATTTCTATTAATATCTAATGCATGTATCCAAGAAAGCAACTCATAAAGAAAACTTAGTAAAAAAATTATGAAAAACAAATAAGAATTACGGCCACAGTAAAATAAAACATTGGGCGAGGTCAACATTTTTGAAAAAACTACAAAATCCTCAATATCTCAAAAACAGTGATATTTTCGTAAGACCTATATTGGGTTTTTTTGATAGATTATTAGCTCAGCTATCATCCCCCAAGAGATGCTTCACTCATTACGGGACACCCTGTATATATTATGTAGTATGTAATGCCTATATATTTTTCATTCAAGGTCTAAAAATAGCATGTATAACATCATAAACATACTCGAACATTTTATTCATAAAAGTAGGTCGAGTCTCTCTTGAGCTTTATAATATCTAATCTTTTTAAGGGCTTAATTAGTTCAATAGCTTAAGAATTCTATATGATCTTTATAAAAAAGTTATATTAAGAACGAAGATGCATATTAATGTGTTTTAAAATATATACAGTCTTACAACAAAAACTTATTTATACATTGATTCAAAACCTATTTAGTAAAAATTGTATATAATATAAATATGTGTCTAAAAATGTTCTAAGCTTGTCGTGTGTTTTACTTTAGATATTGTCTAAGCAGCGTCTATTTCTAAATTACCTTTTGTAGTAACGTTTTTTTAAGCTACAGTTTTACTTTTATAGTAAGACCTATAATGTTATGATGATTTTGTTTCATTTCATTTTAACGTTTACTATAGAAACAATATAGTTTATAATCGAAGAAAATCGTTGAGTATCAAATGCTGATGTAAACAAAAACCTAAATGAATAATTTATAATAAGCCTTTTATCAAACGATTTAATATTTAAGGCTCCTTCAAGAAGACAACTTAGCATTTTTAAATATAATTCAGCTCATTGCATGTAAAAAAATAAAGAAAGCATAAACCATACACACAATTTTAAGCACGTGTGTAAACAATACACAATTGTTGGGCGAAATTATAAAATGTAAAATAGTCGATACAGTTGCAGTAAAGTACAGGCTTACAAAGGCTTAAAGTATACTCATCAAAGTGTTAAAGTATTTTATCCTGCCTGAGCAGAGGTCTCATACCTACCGAGTTTTCGGTTACTTCCGATATAGCGCTTGTTATACCTAAATATCGAAATGAAACAACATTTTAATGATTTTTAAGAAAAAAAGAATTTCATAGAAATGCTTTTACCAAATTTCAGCAATTGTACTGAATTTCAATTATTTTCTACCGAATTGCAAGTCAGCCACACTATTTACTAAGAAAGGATAAATCAAAGTGTCCTGTTTCTGACTATTGACTATTTTTTACAATTAAATAATCGGTATGATTTATGATCGCAATATACCAGTTTTATTAGCGAATATACCGATTTAGCAAATTGACTACCGAGACAAAATTTCAACAATTGCATCGAATTACGGCCACACTATTTATTTAGAAAGGGTAAAGCAAAGTGTTCTGTTTCTGACAATTTTTTACAATTTGATAATCGGTATCCAAATATATCGATTTTTATTATCGAATATACCCATTTAGTAAATTGACTTTCGAAACCAATGTTCCTCAAAGAGTTGAGAAAAGCATGTATACTAATCATTGTAGAATTTTAAAATAAAATAGAAGTGTTTCTAAAAATAGAAGGCGATAAAGTCCTTTGATAAATACAAATACAGCGGATTAAAAGTTCCATCCGAGCATTCGCCTGTGAAACTCTGAACGTGTCCTAAGAGCTAGAAGAAAAACGAATGAATCACACTTATCTAAAATCTCAACCCATGCCATTTGAACAGTTGAGACGTGCTGGGAACTAATTTAAGTGAACCTTAGATTATCGTGAAATGGTTGAGTTAGCTAAATACAGGTTAGTTAGATGGATAAAAATTGGGTCCTTTTGGTCTATTGCAGACAACTATCGGCGTTACTTTAGGTTTTAAAATAATACTGTGTAATTAACTAGCGTTTCGCTCCGGCTTCCCACTTACTTATACACCAACTACTACTCACTTTCCACTTGAATCATCTCTTTATAAAGATACCGTATCAAAATTCGTCGGGTTGTTTTGGAGATCTAAGTATTCACAGGGACAGTACGGTGGATAGTGACGACGACGAGAAGTACCACTTTGTGTTGTCATAGTGTAACACAAAGTCGTACTTCTCGTAATGATTCCATAAGAATCGGTGAATGTGATAACTCCTAAGTGAGATGATCAAACCATACATTATTGTCATACATGAATGGAATCTAGAACTTTAAAATAAAACAAGGATAGTGTCCATTATGTTCGCGTTCCGTTACATAACGTAATAGTCGAGACGTGCCGGATACTAACTCAAATGAAATTTTCTAATGAGTAATAGACTTTACTTTTACAAAAAGAAGTAATCTTTAAATAATTTCAAGCCATGCTGTGGTGTTCAGGATATATAATAATATTAGCACACAGACCAATAGGGCGCTAGTGTCACTTTTGACACTTCAAACCTGTCATCTGTGGCGTGCGGGCGTACCCGTTGAGCTAAGTGCCTACTTACTGATATTTGAGTCTTTTATATAATGCTCACCTACAACCATAATAGATGCAAATTGTTTTCATACAACTATTTACAATAAATGATAGAATTTAAAATTAAACATAATAGATGTGGTTTGGAATGGATTATAACTTTTGACCTAGCATTCACCGTAAAAGTCTTAGAACGTGTCCTAAGAGTCACCAGTAACAAAAACTACGAATGAATCACAGTTATCTCAAATCTCAACCCATGCCATTTGAGTCGAGACGTGCCGGGAAACTAATATGGCTTCAAATGACATCCAGAAAGATACGAACGGTTAACTTTTTGTTTGGACGTAACTGCAGTTTGGATTTGTTCCAATGAATTTTTTGATATTATTCGTAAATAGTGGGTGCAAAAAGTGAAGTCCATGTATCTTACATTGGGTATGAAATAGAGGAAACAGGACTTTCATTTATTTATCCACTTTTCATATTAGTTTGAGTAAAACATCATTATTATTTGAGTTAATAATCACTGAGATGTTGACATAACTGTAAAAGCAATATAATCAATTGACGGGACGAAGCGAGGTTTCAGAGTTAAGATGGCCGGGCGATTGTATAATTGTATGTAATTGTGAAAATCTTTGTCACTATAACTTCAATATTGTTTATCCGTTCGTAATAAAATGTACACAAATAATATAGATAAAGAAAAATCATGAGTACATAAATGAGCGATATCGATGGAGGGGTAATGTAAATAAGGCGATAAAACAGGCAATTCTCATATTATGAATATATAGTTAAAAATTACAACTCAAGGTAAAAGCCATACCTTTAAAATGTACGAAACATTACATTAATTGTTTACAAATACTACATAACTGTAGTCTTTCAAAATTAATTCTGAATTTTTCGTAAAATATGGTTGCCTGTAAACAAACACAAACGTATACTATTTCTTAAAATATAATTTTCAGCTAGTTATCAAATGGGTGAAGGTTTATATATGTTTACTTTAGTTAAACTCTAAACGTAAGGGCTATTATCATCAAATAACTTTCACAAAAAGAATTACAACCAACAATCTGTATTTTTTCAATCCGTAGAGGCTGTATAATTCTGGTAAACATGGTAACATCCACATCAATTTATTATTATTGGAGAAATGTTTTGAGTACAAATAAACCACAAATCCGCAAAATCCAACAAACCTCATTTAAAAAGGTAATTTTTCTACACATCTGTTCACTTCTCATCATATGAAAACCTTTTAAGTTTTTCCAGAGAAATTGTTATGATAGCGCATAATGTTCGGGCTTCTTTGTTGATGAAATTGGTCAGTAAATCTTACGGACAAATGTTTGTAATGTGGACCCATGGATGTCGGTCAAAAATAAAGCGAAGATTTCTTTGAAGGAATGAGGGAATATATGTTTATTGCACATATAAAGGATGCTATTTTCTTTTTCGTTAGATTGCCACTATTTAATGCGAATTGCGTTAGTGTTTTGTCCTACCAATGTTTTCCAAAAAACTTTTTATTAGTGATAAAGACTACGTAACATATTATTTTACAATATCAATTATGTTTAAAAACTTATTTATGTTTGATTTTTTACCAGAAACAGGAATCGTAAGATTTTTCAGAATAAAAGATAACATAATATGTCGTTTTCAATACTGCCAATGATATGTATGCCACATTTATGGCGCATTTACTTTAGTTGATGGGGCCCGCATGTGGAATGCGGGAGATTTCTTTAACACATGCCATACAGCCCGCATTGGGATAATTGATTTCACTGGTCAATAGAGCCCGACTTATCGACTAATGTAAATATGCCCATGAGGAAAATTGTTTGATAGAATAAAATAGAATAGAATAGAATGGAAAATATTTTTATTCATGTAAACTTTTTACAAAGTACTTATGAATAGTCATTTTTTAAGTTACCACCGGTTCGCTTCTATCGAGAAGATACCGGCAAGAAACTCGATAGTTACTCTTTTAAAATATGTGGTTTATTTTACAAATATTAGTATAAACTGTACAATCATTGGCCGCCTAACAACTGTCCTGTTTTGAATTAGCTGATACATGCCATGAATGTTTATCCTCAATAGTATATTACGCCTTTTTAATTAAGGTTGCTTTTATAAAAGATTTAAGTTTATCCAACGGTAGCTTCGTCACGTTATCTGGTAGTTTATTATAAAATCGGATACCCTAACCTAAAAAGGAAGAAATAAGATAAAACGTTAAGATTTCGCATTCATAATATTACTTTGAATATGAACTCAAAATCGAGGTTGACATTTATTATAACGTTCTTTAACATTGAACGTTCACGTGTCTTTTTCAAGCCTAAAATTTCCGTTGCTGTCTAAAATGGTGTAACAGTAAAAGTAATTAAGCACGTTAGTTCGGGGCTCGGGAGAGGCACGTCCGTTCATTAATATGCTAATACTGTATCGGCGGCCGAATTGTTAAAAAGAAGCCTCTCTTGGGACACTTTTTGATGTAATGGAGAATTTTGTATTGAGTTTGGTTGGTTGCTTTTATCTTATAAGTACATTTGTTATAGTATAAGACTGAACTATAATAAGAAATAGAAATACATTAATACTAATGGTTAGTGCGGGTCACACCAATATTTATGTAAGTACGGTAGCAACACTATGCAAAGTGAGACAGCATTGCACACAATTTTTTCACTAGTCGTATTTTTATCAAATTAAAAATAGGAAAAAAATAAGTAACATATAAAAGACAGAAATTATAATAATATAGTATTAAAAACATCTAAGAGTATTATTAAAATAAAATGTGCAAGACAAAGTCTATAATAATTTTCGTGTATTTTTTCTACAAAAGCAATAAATGTACGTTCTTTTTCCTGAATCAGTTTTAAAAAATATGCATTACTGTTTATCATAAAAACCGCCCGTAAAACCGTAATGGTTTGCTTATTTTGTATTAAGCTCAATGCGGGCAGAATCTTTAAAAAACACGTTTTATAACCTATAAATGCATCCACTACGAAAAAATTTAACGTATAAATTAAGATGGCCTCAAGAAAACCATCACGTAGTCATTTGCTTGGAATAATAAAATATCAAACGAGCTCTTAACCAGTGTATAAAACTCAGTATCGGAGTTATAATCTAAAAAAATCTCTGTAAAATACAGGCTGAATATTATGGCAATTATCTGTAATGAGATTTGCGGTTGAGCAGGCACGTATCAAATTTTAATGTTGATACCCGACATCTTAAGGTTTGGTAAGATTCAGTTGGTTAAATAAATTGAGGAGTTTTCGTAAGAACTGCGTGGAGTGGGTTCTTTTGAGGCATGTGTGGGTGGAAAGGGATTAAAATTTGGGAATGTATAACCTTCTATATATGAAACCTTTATAAGTATATGACGGTTCTCCTCGCTTCGTTTGATGTTGACACGTTTTGTAACAGAGTTCCGGACTTGTGTTCGGGTGATGTTGAAAATATTGTGGGGAATTTTGTAACTAAATGTTCAGGTCTTTGGGACTATTAATATAAAAAATGAGAGTGAGTGTATTTGTTATTATGTCATATTTGTGTCTACTATAATATGATCGATGATATTGATAGTTTACACTTATTAACCGATAGGAAAGCCTTATTATTCACTTGTTTGTATGTATGTATATTTATAGAAATAAGTATTGATGTTATCTTGGTACTCGCTGCCATTAATATTGTGAACTCTCGCACACCTAAAGGTCGCCTGGCAGAGATCGCTCTTCAGCGATAAAGACTCCCTTTTCCACTTTTAATCTTCATGAATGCGTTCTTTATTCCCTCTCATTCTTTATGCCTTTCAGAAGTCACAGACGAGACTTTTGGTTCTGGACGCATAACCTTCCCAATCATAACTAAAATACATTTAAATACTTATATTTAACCTAATATAAGAAGTTTAATACACAGTCTTTATAAATTACATTCATATTTCTAGCTGCATTAATTTGAGCGCACCAACATAGTAATTAGCTGGTAAGAACTCCGTGCTTAGGGTTGCCACATAGCATTATTATCAAAAGAATAACATTTTCTATCTATCCATATACCTTTCTATATTTACATCGTGTCAACTTTAGATGTAGGCCTCCCGCAAAGAGTGCCAAAGTATGCGGTGCTCAGACACAGACATCTTCTTGATTCATTCTTCGTTCTTTTTGTTTGGATTTATTTGTCTTTACTGTTATTTGTGATGTTTTGTATATTGTGGACCATTAAATGTGGGGGCACGAACACTACGCTTTCCTATTTGAGTTCATCATTATAAAAATTGGACACCCTTGGGTGAATATACGATTAATTATATGAGTGATATGAAAACTAAAAAATAGTTGATAATTATGATATTCATCATTATATAATTATTGATAATGATGATAATCATCATTATTTATAATTTTTTTAGTTATCAATAAAAACGGGTAACTAATTATACTTAATGACAACTTCTCGCGTAGAAGCTTCAAACTGTATTTTGTAGGATAGTGATTTAAAACCCTCGAATGGCTCTTATTTATGTATTTTGTATGATGTATAAAGTTTAGTTTGGTATGTTTATTCAGAATTGCATCATAGAATCCTGTCATACTGTGCACAAATCCTTACAAAGCCAGATTCAGAATATATCCTCAAAATATCAAATCTGTTAGTACGTCACCTATCTGTGTATCGGCTTGCGATGTGCCTGTCAGTCGTTTATAGGACACTTTAACTATTCGTAAGCTGAGATAGAAGATTGAAACGCTTTGACACTGATGCAGTATTTCTACTGTTATATGTATATTGATCTAAAGTGAACCTAAAGAACTAAAAAACTAAGGAAGTCGGTTAAATTTTTTGTTATTTTTTTCTATTTCTTGGTCTTTAACTCCGACTTATTAATGCAATTTCAAAACATAGTCAGGATATAACACCAGATTATCAAAATGTAGCTGACTAATCTTACGACTACGAACAGAAGCTAGCTTCTGCCCGTGCTTTCATTTGTAATTTTTTCCACCAATTTTTTGTATATCGTGTATTACTGCGAAATACACAAAATACATAAATTGTAGCTTTATGTTATCTGAATATATATATATAACTCAAAGGTGATTGACTAACATAGGAATCTATCAACGCATAGCCCAAACCAATCAATTAACCATCTGATCGGGCTAAAATTTGGCATGTAGGTGTTATGAAGACAGGATATTGTTAAAAATTTTATCAATTTAATTATGGATTCCCCTTTATTCTAAGAATTGTTTCTGACGTAAAGCATATTGCATTAAAAAGCGAAAATCACATATTAATATTTTACTAAAGTATTACCGATACTGATCAAAAATAATACCATAAACAACTTATTTAAGGGTTCTCTCCTTTATTCTAAGCATTGAAATAAATACATTCAGATTGCAACTGGGAAAGCTGTCATTTTCGCCACAAATCCTTACAAAGCAAGCGTTCGGAATACATCCCCAAAATTTCAAATCTCTATGTGGATTGCTTTGGGATATCCGTCTGTCAGTCATTCAGTCGTTTAACTGGTCGTAGCTTGAGATAGAAGATTGTTATGACACAGACATAGGTTTAATATATAAATTAAAACTTTACAAGGTCTTTATTAGAAACCAGTGAATACTCAATTGAATTAAAAATATAGAACACTTTTTGATAAACGAGCTTCCGCCCGCGATTTCATCGCGTTGAATTTCGAGTATCATTATCTGAATAAAAGGTACTATCACCTAATCTAGCTATATTCTCCTATGAAATATAATCAAGATCGGATAAGCAATACTCAAGTTATTCGTCGGATAAATTTATAGACAGTAGCAACATTCCTAATAAAAATCTATATTTCATCTAAACTTTATATTTTTTATAAGTCTATTATATATTTAGGGTTCCATACATTAAAAGGTAGAAACAGAACCCTATTACTGAGCCTCCGATGTCTGTATGTGTATCACCAGGCTATATCTCATAAACCGTGAGTTTTATTAAATTGTATGATATAAAGAGCACTATATCATTTTTGAAAAATCATTTCTGATATATTTCATGATCATTTAAAATATTTAAAAGAAAAAATCAACATTGACAGCCCTATCGTACCCTAACAATGACTATTCTCGTTGGCTTGTTAGTTTCATTAGCGATTCTTAGAACTCAATATAACACAATAAAATGAATATGTTGTTTTAACTTTACTCACAGACTATAATCAAGATAGCTTTTATTCAAGAGTAATGAACTGAAATTAAATAAATCGTATAATATAATAAACGTTTATTATTTGAATATATTATTAGTGTTTATTCTTAGTTTTCTCTACTTACATTAATATTATAAAGAGGAAAACTTTGTTTGTTTGTGATGAATATACTCAAAAACTACTGGACCGATTCTAAAAATTATTTCACCATCCGAAAGCTACATTACTCACGTCTAACTTATAGCTATATTTTAAAGGCTATATATACTCGTATAACGTTACGTATAAAGTATATAGTTATCAATAAAAGTGAATTGTGATACAGAGTGTGGCGTAATGGGTGGATAATATGGTATCTGCAGGTAGAGGACATTATGAAGGTTCAAAAAAATATTTAACATTTTCGAAAATAAAAAAATTACATTCTTTGTTATACTTAAAATTTTCCTATTTCATTGAGATTCCGAAGGCACTTTACTTAAACCAAGTGACTTTAATTTGTTTGAAATATATATATCTTTTGAAACATCTTAACGTTCCCTATTATCCACCATTTACGCCACACCCTATATACGACTTTCAAATTAACGAAACGATAGAAAAAACGATAAAACAAAAGACTACAATTCGAAAATAGTCGAATAGTTCGGTTTTAATTAAATTGTATCGCGCTTAGTAAGCGCTATGTATTATTTAGCGAGTCTGTAATTAAAGCGTTCAACCAAGCTTCGGTGTTAGCGGAATTGTTACTATTTGACGTTTGTTAGGTAACACCTTTTATGCCGCTAATGTATATGATAAATGTTTGCCCAGCTTAGTTAAACGTAAAGCAATTGTGGTTGTATCAACTATAACGTACAGAAGACAATAGTTACGCAAAATGTAGAAGAAAATAAGTATTTCTTATTATGGAATGCGATTGTTAAGAAAAATGATTATGAAAGGAGTTGCAGAATGATTCTCATATATAAGTACAACCGTCTAAATATCCAAATATTAATTTAAAACTAGAGACTCGCTCGGAGCTACACCTGTCGTTGTAATGTATAAACCAAGACCATTCATTTTCGACGTTCACACTCGGATATATAATTATTAAAAACGCCTTAAAACAATTCCGCTCATCTTTGAACTCGACAATATCTTTTGAGTAAACTATTCGCCTATAAAATGTAATCAAGATCGGATAAACAACACTATTTAGTTTAGTTAAACGCAAAGAAATTGTGGTTGTATATCAACAATGGTAAGACACTAGTACACATAATATTGAAGAATATAAACATTCCTTAATACGGGAATGCAGTTAGAAACATAATTAAGAAAACAATCATTGAGATATAGGATCGCTCTTGATCATGATATTATAATAACAACTTTTTGACAAAAAACCTAAAGTTCACTTCGACAAAAATCTAGTAGCTAGGTTCATATAAAATTATGAAATGTTGGTCTACCGATTAGTTATATGTCTATAAAAACGAAAACCTCCTCGCTTTTTAGAAAGTTGGTTAAATAAGTAAACTCTATAAATCATTGAAGAGAATTAACAAGTTTGTCTGGGATATGTAAGAACAATAATCTACTGGGTGTAAATAAGATAATATCTACTTAATACCGGTAAAATTATAGCGTGAACCGTTTTACTAAATCCCATACGATCCTCGTTAAAATATGAATCACAGTTATAATACCGGTTAATTCCACTAAGCATAGAAATATCTACTAAATTGGGATACGATAATATCTGTAATATTCCGAGAGAAAATTGATCATTTTTCGGGGAGGTGTTAGGGCAAGCTGAAAACTTGTATGATGCTTCTCCTATTATACCCCGACATGGAACTGCAAGTCTGACTGGTAAGTCGTAGCGTTTATAGTTGGTTATTCTATTATCGTCTTCTAACACACTCACTAAAAATATAGAAAAATAACTATAAATAATTACATAATTTAATTCTATAAAACATTGATTCATATGAACTGTCCATGATTCTTATTAAAATAATGCGCATTAACCGTGCTCTGTATACATACATTAAACTTTAAAGTCCGGTTGCATCCGATGTGAGCAACACACACTTAGACACCATCCACCGACGATGTATCTTGGCCTAAATTGCAAGAATCTTAGCGCGAAAGTCATAAGTTTGAGCTACACGTCTGAGACTGTGTGTCTAGAATGTTCGAAGGTAAAAAAACCCGTGACCACGCTCGCTGTAAAGTGTTCGAAACGTCGGCTTAATCTTATTTACATAAAACAAAAACGGGTTTGTTATAACACATATAACTCGAGATCTGCTGGACCAATTCGGCAAAAAATTCGTCGGAGGTACCTTAGGACCAGGACAAGGACATAGGATGTTTTAATTCCACGGAAACGCCTATAAACGCGGGTGAAGCCGCGGGGCACAGCTAATAATAATCTAAAACAATGTATAATTAACCGCGTTTAAAATCTCTTAAAAGTATTTTACTCAAAATGAAAAGAACAAGCACAAAAAATACTAGATATGAAAAAGCCAAGTAGAACGCAAACGTATACAAAGGTTGACTCTCTACCTATTTTGTGTTATAAATATCCTATTAAACTTCAAGGTTGAAATCTTGATGCATCCGGTGCTTACCAACCGTTCTACCAAATCCCACGCGGTACCATAATGTGAATCAAAGTTATAAACCGTTTAATTACAATGACTACATTCAGTAAATCCTTTAAATCGCTGTAATCCTTTCTAATTTGCGACTTGTCAAGCCAGTCGTAAGACCGTGATAAATTCAGCGTATTCTTTATGGGATAAGCGGGAATGTAATTACATTAAAACTATTAGGTTTAAGGTTTATTCGGGCCAGTGTTGTGTTTTAATTGGTTATAAACTGCGGTAATGTGTTTGTGAAGGAAATTATATTTTTATGGCTTGTTTGTGTGCGTTTATTTACGTAATAGCGTGTAGAAACGCTGTGTGGAGGAGAATAAAGTGAATAATATGTTGTATACTTTAAATATTATAAGCTTCACAGTTACGCGCTAATTTGGAACTACTGAACCGATTGGAGAAATCTTTTTGTATAATATCGTTTTTATTGTGGAAAGAAGAGGGTATAGATCATTATGCTAAAGGAGCGAAACCGCGCGAAACAACTAGTAGCCGATAGATCTGTATTTTCATTTCGTCCAAATGCGTTCATAAAATTCAGGTAGGAGTAGATTCGTGATTTTTTAAATTACCAAATTAATACGTGTTAATGACTCTGATTTTCTAGCTTACATAAGCTTATAGAGAAATTGCTGAAAATAGGTAATAATTTATTGAGTTATGAATGACAAATGTTTATAAAAATAGAACGCATTTTTCTCGTTAAAATTCGCTTTTAGATACCTGGAATGAGTTAATGAATGTAGCTGGAATGAATTCAACAAATACTTCATAAATCTACTTTCTATTTTATTTCTTCATTGAATTCCTTGTTTATTTCCAGGTTAATCAAAATATCCCACAAACTTTACTTAATTCCAACATCTGTGAAGATTCTAGGAAAGGCTAATAAGTCTGAAGCTGTGTTTGAACATACGATCTCTTCTAGGAAATGAAGAGCTTATAAATGGTTAAACGGGCTATACAAGTATGAAGCTCATACTTGTGTAAGTAAAGTAATAATACTATGTAAAGTAAGACATTCCTCAATGTGTTCCAAATGACAAAAATTAAAAAAAAGAAACCAATATTTTAAATCACTGAATCTAAATTTATCTCCTCTGTGTATGTTAACATTAACTAGTGAATGTCCGATTCAAGTACAATTTCGGAGTTACACCATCGAAATTAGTGATTGTCGACATTCACCGATAAATTTTAATATTCACTAATATCAGACATCCGCGGTAACACATATATAAATGCTCCAAAAGAACGGGTGTCCGGAGGCCTGTATTTCTATCCTATTCCTCGCCTATCCTGTTATACTTCTCTCCCAGTTTTAATCATTGATCCTATCCCTTCCTTCAAGCCGGCAAGGCATCTGCGACACATTGCTATTGTTTGAAGTTCATGGGCTGTGGTCAGTCACTTAATATCAGGTGAACCGCATGCCCCGCTTGCCCGCTGTAAATTAAAAAAAAACGAAACGCATAAACGACAAAGTGCATTGCGCGCCCTTTACCTATTTATACTCCAAAGAAATATTCCTCAAACGAACACTGGTTTAATACTGCAATTCTTTGTAAATCTTCACACTCGAAATCACCAGAATGGACAGATATTTTAGTATTAGAATTACGTGAGCAAAATACTGGCATTATTTCAAACGGGAACGAAATAGAACAGCGTTTGGGTGGAAACTATGACAAAGGGTAAAAACCAGTTGGAAATATTATATAAAGCGCGAATTTCGTATTGTTAAGCTTGGATTGGTTTTTCTTGACGGTTACAGTGTGGACTTATAGCCAATTATTGGTAAAAACTTGACATTAGGTTGCGAGAACGTCGTTTGCAAAAGATAATAACTTTTGGCCAAAAAGTAGAAACGACTTCCTCACACTTAACAGTAGAAAATAACTTTTATTTTATTTCTGAAGTAAAGTTAGTCGGTGCCTTTACTAATTTTCAGTTAAACAAGATTTTGCACCGACATTGAATAGATGTTTTATAATAGCTACCCTATTTCGGCTGTGGTGGCAAATCTCAACAGAGATTACCTAACTGCGCAAGAGATATTATTAAAAGTGCACAAGTATACGCGTGAACACAGGTGTACTCTCTATTCTTTTAGTCTTATAACCCGATGGGTGGGCAGACTAACATGCCCGTGATATCAAGGTCAGGATCGACGACTTTACGTACTCTACAAGGCATACTGAGATTTTTTGTGAGAAAAATCTCAATAACATTTTATTTTGACGCCATCCGGGATTCTGAACCTGAGACCCCTCGTCAAAGATGCAACTGCTAAACCGACGAGGCAGTCACTGACGCCTACAAATATTCTTAACAAAAGTATAACAATCTTGCCTCAAAAGAGAATCTGTTGAAATATAAAGCGCAAAGTATTTCGTATTGTTAAAGCGGTGATGATTGGATTTTCTCGACATTCACAATCTGAAGGAATCGAGATCGAGCCAGTTATAGATGGTCTTCGTACTAAGTCTTAGTAAACTAGCTATGTATCCGCAATAAAGAATTCTAAAATTAGAACAACGACCATAGTCTCTCCCATAGTCCTCATAAAGATACTAAAATGACCGGATGAATATCAATGAACGACTTTGTGTGTTACTGATAAACTAGTGTCCTGCGGTTTCACCTGCGTATATCTGTTTTCCCCGTTCCTGTGAGATTTGATCAAAAGCCCTTCTTAGTGGATGTTATAGTTAGTTATAAAAGTTAGTTTATAAGTTTTAGTTGTAACGCTTTGGGGACTCCCCTGTAATGTTACTACTTGTAATAATAAATAAATAAATAAAACATCTACCTGCATGCCAAATTTCAGCCCTATCCGACCAACGGTTTGGGCTGTGCGTTGATAGATCACTATGTCAGTTAGTCAGTCAGTCTCGTTTGAGTTTATAGATAAACGAAGTCCTTTTAGAGCTGATTATATATGCATGATCTGATGTGAAGCGGATAATACTTTTGATACTAAAACTATTGCAATCTTTACCAGCGTCAAAAGGATTGAAAACTGGTTTGAAATATAAAAGCCAAAGAATTTCATATTGTTAAGGCGGCGGTGATTGGATTCTTGACAGTTACAATCGGAGAGCTTCGAGTTCGAGCCAATTATAGATGATCCTAGTACTAACCCTGGGTTAAATAGTTGTGCAATATTTACCTTTGCTCGTGTATTAAGTAAATAAATAAATATTCCTGGAAATTGTAACACTATGCCATCTAGTCCTTAACTAAGCAAAGCTTGTACTATGGTAAGTAGATAAGTGATAGATATTTTTTTATGAAAATACATACAAACTATAGATATATGAATACTTAGACAATAGAAAATTACAATATTCATTACATAATAATAATTTTCTACTCGTGGGGATCGAACCCACACCCTCCGGCGCAAAAGACCATTGCCATATCCACTGCGTCAATCGGATCGTAGTATTGTATTTTTTTATAAAAAAAATTGCAAAAATAACGATTATTATTATACAGAATCCAAGGACGTAATTTAGACATATATGAAATGAAATGATATACCCACAGATCACTACTTAGTTACTTAATACATACACTTACTACTACATTTAATACATACTCAGAAACATTCATATATATAATATTGGCAGAATAACATGAATGAAAAAGTAAGTTATATAAATGTAGGATACTCGTAATGTTGAGCTTACTGACTTGATTTCTTGACAGTTACAATCTGGTATCGACCTCAAACTAATTAAAGGTGTTAGACTAACTCTTAGTTAACTATTCGGAACAACTTTACCGTTGTTATAATGTATGCGTTAGCGATAGTTACACAGTTAGCAAGGATAATCATTGAACTATGATGACGGTCTATAAAACGATAGATTAGATGATAGTTAGACAATTGCGAGCAAATTCGCAACTGGACTTCGAACGCATATATTGCGTGAGAGATATTATGTTAATACCTTTTTAAATTCTTCTCCAAAAAATGTGATGAAATTAATTATTAATTTTAGGGAAAAGCATGATTCATTATATTAAGTGATAGCAAGCTTAATCTCAATATAGGTATTTAAAAAGGTGACTAACTGACATAGTGATCTATCAACGCACAGCTCATACCACTAGATGGATCGGATTGAAATTTGGCATGCAGATAGATGTTATGACGTCGCGTGGGCATCCGTTAAGAAAATAATTTTGATTAATCCCGAAAACCCACGGCAAAGGGGTTTTTAAGCGGCCGAAACCGCGTGGCACAGCTAGTTTATTAAAAACCTATTATAAAATACTTGACATAATTATCGTGTGATTGTAATGCATTCCTCCATTCTAATTCACATCACATGTCAAAATCCGTCAAGCTGTTTGAGCTGTATGGCGTACCAAAAAAATAAATATACAAACATACCCTCTTAAAACATAATACTCCTTCTGTCACAATTGGATAAGAAGGCCTTGACACAAGAAGTATCGTGTTATTTTCGGTCTACAAAGAGAAAATGGAAACTATTCATTATGACGTGCAAAGAATTTCAGTTCAGCCTGCACTGATTGGTTTTTCTTGTCAGTCACAATGCACCTAAAACCAATTAAAGGTAGATTTAGTAAGTTAAACTATAGGTCCGAATTGAAAAATATTTCTGTGTTAGGTGGACCATTAATCGAGGAAATCTATAGGCTATATCAAAAACATTTCTTAAAAATAATATTTGAAGCCTCAAAACCCATTTCAAACTAAAAATATTGAAATAGAGTTGGACTGTATTGTAAACAAATATTTTGTCAGTGTGCATCCGTGTAAAAAGGTTATGAGTTTTATACACGGTGGTTTCATATACCACAATTACATTCAGTCATAAAGCAATATGAACTTTAAAAATTATTTATTTAATTATTTATTGATTATGGTTGACCAACTCAATACAGACCACAGTTCTTATTGCTAAGTTGTGTTAACATTGTTTGATCTATTATAAAATTTCATCCAAATCGGTGTAGTGGTTTAAGCGTGAATAAGAGAAAGACAAACAGACAGACATTTTTTTTAATCAAAAATAACATTTCATACATTTTTTTATTATTTTCATTTTATATTCTAATTCTAAGCCATAATTAACATCATTGAAATCCACACTACAAATATAAACAAAGATTAGCTTATTATAAAGAGGTTTCTAATATACAGCGTGTGTTTTTCATAAATATGAAATCCCGTACTAGAATTTATTGATAAAATGCATCCACATACAATGCTCGGTGTGCCGTGATGCACAATTCTACGGTTCAATATTTTCTCGTATAATAACACTTGTTTTGAAAACGACGTAATTTTTAAAGTCAATGAACTAATTTATAGAGGTGAATGTTATATCCCACTAATACCATAAATACAATAGAATAAAAAACACTTAATTGAAACCAATCACGCCGCAACCATGGGACGGGTTTTTAATGAAATTCGATTAGTAATGAATACTATTAGCATAGATTTTATCAGGTGACATAATACTATATACCCTGAAATTAGCGCGAGCGAAGCCGCGGCAGTAGCTAGTTATTTATAAATTATTTATTATATCAAATTCCTTCCTTTACCTCTGTAGCGACGGGATAGAATACGTGTTGCGCCAACTCATTTCTACCCATGGGTGTCGAAGGGGCAACAGAGGGAAATTTTTCTACATAACATCTTCAGCATATAAAAAATATTGCACGATTGGGCCAACCTTACACCGGTGAAATTACTACCTCCCCAGCAGAAGATCGGCGTGAAGCAGTTTGATTTGATTTGATTTGAAAAAATTGAATCTTACAAAAAAAAATGTAGCAGTATAAACATCCCCAGTAGCTTTTAAATCATTCGTAGTGACATACGAATAGCTAATAAAATTTCCTATCGCTTCAGGTATATTTGATTTAGGCCGTCGACACATACGACAAATGACGTATTTGTGAAGCTTGCTTGGCGTTGAGCAAACAGAATTCACAGTTCGTTTACCGCCTTAGAAAAGAAATGTTTTTATTCTTTATTTCGTCGTGATATTTTTGTCATAGATTTGTTGAAATTTTGTTTGTGATATTTTTTTTGTTTTACGCTTATAATCTTAATTTATATATTTACAAAAAATTTTAACAAATCGACTTATAGATATGTAGTTACATTAATTACTACTAAATAAATTCAGGGTGAAGTATATTATAATGTTTGTCTCATCGTACACATCAAGAATCGAATTAAGATAATACGTTTGGTGAATCAATAATAGCATGATTTTATAGAAAATAATAATGTAAAGAAAATATTGTTAATTTATTAACAAATCCACTATTTAATTGTGTCGTATTACCATCAACCTCTTTAAAAAAGCCTTCAAGGAATATTTAAACGCCCACATGTCACAATATTTTACTACGCACGTAGTCTCAATCTACTAAACAAATGTGTACCTTTTATATCATTTGCTTTTAATAAGACTTTAGTTAAGGGTAGATTTTTATGTGGCTAAAAAATAGCATTGTCTAAAAGTAATCTGTGAGACAATACATGCTGAGCCATTGCCAATACCTTTTGTTAGTAAATTGTAATATTGTTTACCTTTCTGGCAATAAACGCATTTTATTTTATTAAAC
>LQNK01000823.1:257629-269975 GCA_001586405.1 Phoebis sennae | reverse complement strand
TTTAGATTTGACTGTCATATATATTTCATTGACCCATCAACCCGACAATCCACGCCCATCAGCAATATGGAGAACAATCAAGATCTTTCTCAGATGGTTTCAATGAACAACAATCTTCATTTATCACAAATGATTTCATATATATGCACTATTTATTTACAAAAAAATGTTTAAGTATGTCTATCAGTTATCTAGTTACCATAGTACAAACTTTACTTAGAGTAGATAGCTTAGTATTATTAGTGTAATACTTATTATTATTATTACGCATCTGGTTAAAGCATTCAAAAGTCATATTACCATTTACCTCTTTCAGAAATATTTCAACTCCCACGTCGAAATATTCTGGCGCACGTAGCCTCAATCTACTTAACAAATGCCTACCTTTTATTATAAGACCTGTATGCCCCTAAAACTTTTGTGCCCCTTAACAGGGTCCCTTAAGTATATTTTGTATCTTATTCAGAATCCCAGATTTGAAGAGGTCAGCAGAATGCCCGTACGGAGAAAATTTTTATTTGGATGAAAGCTATGTTGGGACGAATAATTTTATCGTTTTATATGGTTAAGTCTAGAAGGTTTTTTGTAGGCATGCTTTAATAAGGCTTTTACGTGGTTGTCTCTCTTTTATTTTATTTGAAATTTTGTGAGCTATAGTAATAATATAAAGCTTATCAGTTTGTTGGTTTTAGGCGCTAATCTCAGCAATTAATACCACATATATCCACTAGCTTTGCCCCGCGGGTTTACCCGCGTATACTTCTTAAAAACAATTATAGGATAAGGATTAATAGTAGAAGTCTATAGGCTGTAACATTGTACTACGGGAGCGAAAACGCGCCAAAAAACTAGTACCTACAAAATAAAAGTAAAAGGCTTTTTGTACAAATCGTCTACGTCTTTACAATATTACAATGATATTGAAATACCAGGAAGCTAGACATTTTTAGATGTCTTCAGCATCTAAATAATACAATTAGAAGGCTCTTTGTACAAATCATCTAAGACTTTAGTTATACTAGTTATAGTAGGTTTTTTATTTAAACCACAATATTACAATGATATTGAAATACCAGGAAGCTAGAGAGTTTGAAGATGTCTTCAACACGAATTGGACGTAGTTCGAATTGGGAAAGTTACCTACCCCAATAGAATATTGACGAGAAGTACTGGGCGACCACGATGCTCGTATCCTCTACCATTTTAGCCTCTCTTTTTCCAATATCATAATATTAACGTTACGCGACAGATATCACTTAATCCTGCTTGTTATACTTTATTTGTAAGCTTTTATTCTAAAAGGATGTTAATAAAGTACACCACTAGAGTAAATAATTTTCTATATATATTTGTATTGAATAGGCTCCGATACTACTTCTATTTGGATGATATTTTGTACAGAGATTCTTTGAAACCCGGGGAAGGTCAGAGTAGTTTTTTGTCCTGAAAATCCTACGGGAACGGAATATATATACGTGTGAGACTGCGGTGCTCAGCTAGTAGATACTATTATAGACTGTTAAGTTTCAACTCAGATATATTTATTTCATTTTTAACCGACTTTCAAAAAAGGAGGAGGTCATCAATTCGACCGTATTTTTTTTCTTTTTTTTTATGTATGTTACCGCATATCTCCGGCATTTATGGACCGATTTGGAAAATTCTTTTTGAATTCGAAAGAGTAGAGTTCCAGTGTGATCCCACAGAAATTTGGTTCAAGTCTGATCATCCATGTGGAAGGTATTCAAGGGAACTCCTCGAAAATCAATGGAATAAGGTCTGCGACTAAGGTTTAATCCGTCACAAGTCACTCAAAATCCGTCACAAGTGCAAAATCTTGTTATTAAATTGAAAATAGATAAAAGCACCGACTTTGTATAGATTTCAACAAAAATGAAATAAAAGTTTTTTTCTACTTTTTAGAGCGAGGAAGTCGGTTCTATTTTTTGGCAAAAATTTTATAATGTACAAATTGTAGTGTACTACTTTAATAAACAATAATAAAATAGGAATTTTGAAGTACTAACATTAATTTCTATGTATTTAACACTACTTGTAATGAAAGTTACTCTTTTAATATTTAAAAGCAAAAGAAACGAGACTCTAATGAAAAAACTGTCAACTTCACGTAGATTCCTCGGAATTCGTTCGGAAAGAATAGTTTTAAGGGCAAGTTTTATAGCAAATTTTGAGAGCATAAATTCTCGAGTAGGTAAAATTATATAATACTTGAAAGCACCCTCAGGAATGCAGGTAAAACGAGGAGCCATAATTAATAGTTTAAAAATAGTTTTATACTGTTATTCTAAACTAGACATGTCCCGTGGTTTTATTCGTATATTAGCGTCATAAAAAATAATATACAGCAATCATAATCAGAAGAGAATTTGCAAACGTATATTCATGCCGTGTGGCGACGGGTTAGAATACGTGTCGCCACCCCATTTCTACCCATGGGTGTCGTAAGAGGCGACAGAGGGTAATTCTGCTTCACAATATCTTCAGCAATAAAAGAGTGGGAGCCGAACATTGCACAATTGGGCCGAGCTCGCACCCGTGTAATTACCACCTCCCAGCAGAAGATAGTGAAGCAGTATTGCACTGTGTTTCGTACGGTGAGCTGGTGCCCTTAGGCCTGTATTTCCATCCCATGCCTCTCCCATCCTGTCCCAGTTCTCTGCAAACTTCCCATCATTCATCTTCTCTTTATCCCCTCCCCTTCCTCCAAGCCGGCAAGGCATCTGCGACACTCCCATGTTGCAGATGTTCATGGGCTGCGGTCAGTCACTTAACATCAGGTGAACCGCACGCCCCGCTTGCCTGCTTTAACATAAAAAAATGTATTTAGTAGTTTCAAACATTAGCGCGTTACATCAACTAGTTTATCGAACAAAAAATACGGACGAAGACACGGGTAACAGCTAGTTTTAAATAAAATAACACGTATATTTAAACCGAGAAATTAGCATCGTTATTCATTGCGGTAATGGGAGGGTTTGGATAATCTCTGTTTTGGTAGCTGTGTCACAACTTTTCAAATACGTAAATATTATTTTATATTAATTTAATTATAATAATTGGTGAAATTGCGTTATTTCTACTTTTATATTGTGGAATAATGAACTTATGAAATGACCCGATTGGCGCAGTGGTTCAGCAATGGTCTATTGCGCCGAAGGGTTTGAGTTCGATCCCCACGAGCAAAAAGTATGATGTGATGAACATTGTAATTTTCATCTCGTGTCACTCCCTTGATGAAGGACCTTCGAATCGGTCCGTAACTGTCAGTCTACACCGAGTTAAAGAACAGTGAATATAAACCGTTTCAACACAAGTTAGTTGTTACATATTTTAATATAATAATATTGATTATAAAAAATTAAAATCATCATTTCTCCACCGACATCATCTTACCACCGGCCCACGTTTAAGTAGTTTATAAATTAGTGTAGTGTTTTTTTGGCTGGGAACTTTAATTCATCTCCCTAAAATTGTTTAAAATACGCATAAAATCTATCCACATACCCATTAAATAAGGCTAGAAATTGTTTATCAGGTGTTAACTTACACAGAGCATTTCCCATTTTATATAACCACAAAAAAAAATACTTGAACTATAGATAAAATTTCGTTTTTCCACATATAGAAAAATACCTTCAACACAAAAGGAATCCTTTACCTCCGAGGTGCTTAAAATGAAGCCTCTAATTTATTACACTCCCCAGAGGGGGCACAGTCTTTGTTGTTTAAGAATACTCAGAAAAAAATAAGAAAAATTCGCATGCTTGCCTCCCTGAAGAATTATGTCTCTCTTTAAATTTATTGCGTTATAAAGTTTACGATTCCGCTTCGTTGCAATTTTATTATAGTTAAAAAAAATCTTCCTCATCATACCGTTGCGTTTTTATGAGGTTTATGATGAGCAAGCCCGAATTTACAGTTATTAAAAGTACGAACACCTTGTTGGTCTAGTGGTTAGCGCGTTAGTTTGTCAAGCAATAGTTCCTAGGTTCGATCGTGGATGGAAAGTGAAAAAAATAGTTCTCACGGACACGCACAGAATACTCTAACTATAAGAAATATAACTTGCTCTCTCACAAAAATTGGGATATTATTTAGCTCTAACTTATTACTAACTACTAACTTACTAATTTATTTAACATCTTCCGAATACCGCAAAAGAGACACTGCCAACTTTTTATTTGTATCATCTTTACTTTACTTTAAAAATTACTTAAAGTCACACTTGTCATTTTCTAATTATTAATGGTTCTTCCTTGTCATTGGCGTAATTAGTAAATATATAATAAATATTGTATGTTTAGCTGTAAGGAACGATAGATAAATAAATAAATCTTTACTAGTCGATTTAAAATCTAGCCATAATTTATTTTCTCTTTCTGACGTCAAAATTGAAGATTAAAAGAAACATATCTGAGTATGTCGATCATAGATTTAAGGAAAGTGCTATACGAGGTAAATCTTGGTCCAAAACAGCAATTCGTGGGCGTAGCGAGCTCGGCGGGAGGCAATAACCAATTTTTTAGCCTACGGGAATATTTGTTGCGTAGGAGGAGTACTAATGGCTTTACAATATTTTTAGGCTTAAAAGACAGCTTATCAAAAGTAGAGTAAATGCAAAAGGTTACCTCTAAAATTGTAGGTTTCATGAATTGGTTAATCAATATCACATATACAGTTTGCTACTTATTGTTGTGTTATAAAATATTATTGGATGTTTAACACAGCGCTTTCAATTAAAACTAAGGAAAGCTACATATTTAAATACATACAACAGATCAGTGGTTCTCAAGCAGTCCCCGGATAGTTTCAAATTTGCACGAGACTCACGCTTAACGGCCGTTTTCAATTATGTATCAAATATTATGGATAGATTTTTATGTCAGATTATATGACGTAAGATTGACAAAATTCATAGCCAAGGCCATCCGTCAATACGATATTGAAATCTAAGTAAGTGCAAATAGATAGAATTGGTCTGACTTTAGTAAGCAAATCAAGAGATAGATAGAATATTGAAAACGACCGTAAACCGAACTTGTGAGAAGATTTCATAAATACTGAAGGTATCTCTGCTAACAAGAATGACATTAAAGAGCCCTTTGGCAAAGATGGAAAAGAATCCCTGCAATATGGATCAAAACATAAAAAATTGCAACGTTAGTCCCATTTTTTACACTACACTTTGTGCCTCAACAGATACTGTAAAATCCACGAAATCGTTTAAAAATGCCACAAAAACGTCCAAACAAAAACCCTCTCTATCACCGATAGAAAATATCAAATCCCAATTCATCCATATATTTCCATATTTAAATGATTCATCGTATTTATACAATTTTGCATGTCAATAATATATTGTTTTAATTAATATCGAAACCGTAACACAAACGACATGCTACTAACGTGTCAAAATGTTATACCGGATATTTTATTGGCAGTTATCAATACTGTTTTATTATTGGTAATAATATTTTATTATGAACAACTAGCTTCTGTTCGCTGCTTCGCTTTTGATAAATTTGGATTCTATTTATCACTTAAAGGCATGTTTATAGGCATCGGTATTTTCACGTCAACATTAATTTTATAAAGAGGAAAATTTTGTTTGTTTGTAATGAATGGCTCAAAAACTACTGGATTGATTTCAAAAACTCTTTCACCATTCAAAGCTACATTATCCACGTGTAGCATTGGCTATATATATAACAGTATGCTACGGGAGCGTATCAGCTAGTTTATAATATTAGTAGGATTGTGTTGGCATCTAAATTTTGTACAATTGTTTTTGAAAAGTCAATATTGAGTCCCTTATTCCATACTAATATTATAAATGCGAAAGTAACTCAGTCTGTCTGTCTACCCGTATCTCCTGTTCACGCCTAAACCACTGAATCGATTTGGACTAAATTTTGTACAGTGGTTGTCTAAAACCCGATAGGATCCTGGAAATCCCGCTCACGAGGAATATACGCGAGTCAAAACTGCGGGGCACGGGTAGTATTAATATTATGTTACCTCTTAGATACACATATTTGATGAAATTCAAACATATTTCGACCAAATTACACAAGGAAGTAAGTATAAAATTATAGCGAAATGTCTATTTGAACTCGACAAGAACGTGTAATATTTTGCATCAATAACTCCATATAAACATCAAAGGAACAATTATAACAAGTGAAATGTATGAAACACACTGTTATTAAATTGAACTCATTTTTTATATTCGCCTAATTACAGGTTACATACTATTTATTATATTATAAGTGCATTGTTATATATTGAAGAAAGACTTTACTTTGTAACCAACCTAGTTTTCTGTTGATTGATTTGAAATTTAACATAGTTGAGAATTCAGTGTTTTTGATATCAATAATATATTGTTTTAATTATATCGGAACCGTAACACAAACGACATGGTATTGACGTGTCAAAATATCCCGGATATTTTACTGGTAGTTTTCAATTGTAGCAATATGATTTAAAGTTACAAAGCTTGTCAAACAGAAACATAAATATAGGTTTGTTTAATTCAGGCACAATAACAAAGAAATTTGTAGGTTTTTATTTACAAATCAACATTTATTTGCTTACAAAAGTATGTTTGTAAATTTTTATTTCCAGTCGGAAACGAAAACATACGAGTGTTTTTTTTTTCATTTAATGTCGATAATAAAAATACTTTTTAAAGGTTTGAAGACGCGGTTTTTTCTACACTAGCTTTTCGCTCGCGGCTTCACTCTGTATTTTGTTTCGCGCTGTATGATATATTTACGAATTTAGAAGCCACCATTTCATTTATAAACCTATCCAATGACACCTCGTTTGATAGAAATATACATTTTTTAAATAAAATGTAGCCTATAAGTTTGACCTGATATTGGTCTATCAGCATATGAAATTTTATTAAAATCTGCCTAGTGGACAGACAAACATTAAAAAATCTCTAACCATGCTTTTGGGGTCTATAAAATACACAAACATAAACATGCATAGCAAATACATACTCGTTTTGGAAAATAATGTTTTAATATAATGTGTATCGATTATTTTACACCATTATTAACTCGACGTTTCGAAAACTTCACAGACAAAGACAATAGGACACTGTAAGCGAATACCATCTTCGTGGAAATAAGTGGAGGTAGTCACACAAATTTTGAAACACTCATGACGACATCTGTCATCTCAGTCACCCGTGACCACGCTCGCTGTAGAATGTACAAAACGAGTATAATAAAATTGAGCATCCAGTGTTTTGAACATCAATAATATATAGTTTAAATTATTATAAGATCCGTAACCCAAATGACATGTCCTGTCAAAATGTTATACCGGATATTTTATTGCTATTTTTCAATTAGCAGTTCATGTAGCAATATAATTGAATGCTACAGTTTTGAAACTGAAATAAAAATACACGTTTGTTAAAAATACAATTAGTAAAGAATACTTGTCAAGTTCAAAACATAGTTAAGTTCGTTTAAATACGAGTAAATGTATACTTTTTTATTACATATTGTCAACACTTTTACGTAACGTTTTTTCAAGCTGTAATTAATTTCAGTTTTATGTTTTTGTACTTTTTTAAACGTGTTCAATGTAAATAGTTTTTATACAGAGAAGAAATGATTTAAACATTTCATGCCTATTTCGCTGGAAAACATTACAATTTATTTGCAATTAGTCCTAACAGAGTCCTATTGATATTTCAAGCGGCTTCACTCGTGTACCGTAATATTATATAGCTTATAATTTATCCTATGTCACTCAGTAAAACGCAGCTTTCTAATGGTGAATGGATTTTTGTAATCGGTCCAGTAGTGTTTAAAAACAATTTTTTTCCTCTTTATAAAAGAGCATATTATATACTTATAGATATAAATATATTCAAAGGACTTGATCAGTTATCAGCCTGAAATATTGCTAAGCTAAAAATATCTCGGAATATTTATAAGGAAATCGCACCTACTTTTGATTTATATTCAAATAACCTCCATCTCTGCACTTTTTACCTCGATTTTTGAAGCAACACCCAGCTGGTGTTACAATACCGATGCGTATAAGCTGATTTACGTATGATATACGTAGGTTTTCTTGGATTATTCCGCTTTCTTTTAGATATGGAAACAAATCATTTGTTGTTGTCTACGGTAACGTGAATTCTATGTAAAAGGTTAAAATATCAAGATCGATTGTGTATTTGGAATTCTTATCAAAAAACACATTATTATACTTATTCTAGTTTTTTTACGTAAAATTAAAAAATTAAACGAATGTAAAAGGAAACCGTGTCCTAGTGATATTATTAGTATGAAAGTTTGGGTGGATTTTAATGATATGATAAAAAACATTTGTTGAACATTCAAACTATCTTTAAAATATACCTATTACAAATGTTTTTGAACCGTCAATCATTAAGTCTTTCAAAGAAAGTCGACGAAACTTTGCATCATTTACTTCTTTATTAGAGTTATTCATATCGTATCGTACGTATCGAATGAATGAATGAATGAATAAACGTTTTATTTCGCTGTACGGTATTTTCTTTACAAATAAATATTCTGACACCGACCTTTAGTCTTGTAGCGTTAGGACCATCCCTACTAATCCTCATTATAAATACTTAAATATAGAATTCAAGTAGTAAGAAAAAACTCTGTTAGTTTGTCTCTTCTTCATGCCTAAAGCTCTGAACCGATTCGGATTAAATTGGCTACAAAGATCGTATGAAGCCAATCGTATCTTGAAACCACACGAGAACATGAGATATAAGTGTGTGAAAACGCAGCTAGTTATTTATGAAAAATGGCGACTGAATTATATATGAACAAAATCAAACCCTCCCCTGCTTCTTATTAATTCACAAGCACCATTTTGTAAATTTATACAGCCTTTATTACTACCACAATTCTAACGAATCCAACAACGCTCTACATGTCAAAATCTGTCCAGCCGTTTTGGCAGTAGGGCAGGTCAAAAAAGTGGACAAACAAACATACATACGCTCGATCTCTCGAACAACATTATCCTCCTTCCGTCGCAGTCGGGTAACAATATTTCTGTGAGATGAACTCCAGAAAGATAAAATGACTTT
Organism: Phoebis sennae; assembly: GCA_001586405.1. Classification (NCBI taxonomy): domain Eukaryota; kingdom Metazoa; phylum Arthropoda; class Insecta; order Lepidoptera; family Pieridae; genus Phoebis; species Phoebis sennae. The sequence continues at coordinate 260,854 of LQNK01000823.1, read as the reverse complement.
CGACCGTTAGAATAAATTAAAAATTTATCATATCCATAGTTTCATCTCAAATATTAATATTCTAAATCAAAACAGAAAGAGAATTAATTAATACTAAAAACGGAGAAATTATGTTCCGACGGTTGCGAAATAATCCATAATTTATATGTATAATATTAAATAGGCATTTGGGGACAAATCAATCAAGCCCATATACAAAGGAGATGGATGGATGGGTGTATTATATTGGTGTATGGCTATAATAAGGTGCATGACCGTAATACATAGGTATTACTTAGTCAAAACTGCTAAGCTCTTCGTTTCTTTAGAAATATTGGTGGTTGCTTTGGCAATTGGTAGTATTAAATTTATGAGTACATTTATCAGACCTAGGATGATAATATTAATGGCTATTTTTTTATTTACTTACAATAATTTTTATTTTTATATGTGTGAAATTAAAAGGTTATAACTAGACGTTTATAAAAGTTATTAGTAATATGATAAGTAAAAATAATCATCAACAGTATATACATATATTCTTACCTCAATTTATATTCATATTAGCCATAACAAAATAATTATTTTAAAAATATAAAATAAAAATTATATTTATTTATATCCAGAAAACACTCCATTCACTTTCCATAATACTCTTTATTTATATTGCTATTCACAAAAAATACGATAAAAAACTTACCAAAACAACACATTCACAATCTTTTCACATCACTATAATTTCAATTAAACAAACCGCTTTCTATGCAAATGAATTCTCACGTTCGAAATTCGAATAACAGTCACGATAGCGTGATATGACCCTGACGTGTGCTCACGTCGACGCGCCAAGTTCGACTGAAGTCGCTTTGAGTTCTCGCGGAAATGTTGCAAACGACCCTCACACTTTGCGGATTCACTTTTGTAAATTGAAACGCAATTGTTTACATGGACGTAATGAAGTGGTGGGTAAAAATGGAAAATGTTATCGCAGAGGAGATGCGTAGCATGGGTCATGCTACGGTGTAGAAGCTCTACGGGCTACGGTGTTCTGTTTCAAAGACCGCTTTCACCTTGAATTCAAATATAATATTTGTACCTTATACACATTATTGCGTAACTTACTAATGAAACTGACAATTGAAAAAAGGAAAACTAAAGCGTCTCAATAGTGATTGATTATTATAGCTAAACTAATATAAACTTCATTTTATAGGCATGTTTAAAAAAGTTGAATTCCTTAAAATATTTTTTTTAAAGATAATTCAGTCAGGTATTTTCATAGATAATAACTAGGCATTCGACATTCGTTGGTTGTGATTTATTTTTATACATGAATATTTCGTATAATATTGCGTACTTGCGTACTGAAACCTGTAAAACCTCCAAAATATCGTTATTTCGGCAGCGTGACAACTTCCCTCTTTGACCGTTTTTGGGTCAAGTCATCTCAAAGAACATAAAACGGCATTGTTTACCGATATCAATAGTTGAAGCTTTTTAGAACTCAAGGACGGAGTTAATACAAAGATATTATGAAGAATATTTCTATGGTGATTGTATCCGATCGTCGCAGTGGATACAGCAATGGTCTATTAGTTATATTGAGTCGGTTCATACTCACTGTTTTCAATTCGGTGTAGACCGACAGTGTCGAACCGTTTTGGAGGTCCTTCATCAGAGGAATGAGACGTTTTAGCGGTCACGTCTCTCCTTCACTATTGCAACGGAGGGTATGGGTACATGTATATTTGATTACTTCGTTAACGATTTGTATATATAACAAATAGGAAATATAATTAATACTAATATTTATATTGTTTTTATTGCTTTTTTATGTATGCTCGGCTCCCACTCTTTTGTTTATAAAAGGGTATTTATTAAGTAAAATGTTAATTTAAAGCATATTTTCGAAATGACGAACTGCATTTATGTCATTTTAAGGGGGTCAAGTAATCGCGTACAAAGAACGTAAAACTGCATTGTTTATCGATACTAAACGTTGAAAGCTACGGCTTTGTATTAAGTCCCTGAATGATCGAATAGTGTATAATGATAGAAAATGTGTTTGTAAAATAGCGACTATTAGATAATCGGAATATAAAAAAAACAAGTGAAAGTGCCCTATTGTTCTTTAGTGGTTTTTTATATTTAAAAAAAAAAGAAACAAATAAAATATCAATTATTTTGTTTTGTTTCTTTTTCAAGCTCACACATCTACAAATTCATATTCGTATCGTATTAATTGTTATCAAAGTAAAGTTTTTTTTAACTAAGATGGTGATTAGGGTACCTGTTAAATTAAAAAAAAATCAGCTTTTTGCTAAAGGGGTGTATGTATGTATGCCTATTACTCTTTCATGCAAAAACTACTGAACCAATTATGATAAAACTTGGTATAGATATAGGTAAGGGTTCAGAATAACATATAGGCTATTTTTAATCCTGGCGCTTCCACGGGATAAGAAGTGGCGCGGCTACATGTTTCATATGTAGTGATTTAAAATAAAATATAAAAGCGGTTTAGGTTAAGGTTTCATAATAAAATTTTTCATTGAGCTATATCCTAGTATAAAATTAATCTTGAGTATAATTTTTCGTGTTCAATTTATTGCGTTGTTTAAACGCAAAACCAAATATGAATAAAATTGCAGTAAGACAAATTATAAAATCTGTATACATTGAAAGGGACGGTTATTAATATAAATTTTTAAATTTTATCCACTTCTACGTGTTAGATAATGACACTTTTACTAATCACGTCTATAATTCAAATTTCAATTGACTCAGACACAAAAATTTGTGTTTATTCATATCCTTTAATTTTTAATTCAAATAAGCATTCAAAATAAGCGTCTCCTTTGGCCTCATTTTAGATTTAACTGTACAGATGAAATTTCCTGCAGTCCAGCAATTAAATTAAAAAAAATCGCGAACCGTGAGTTCGTTAATTACTTTGAATTTATCCAATTTTTAAGTTAAGCTTACTTAAGGGTGTTCCGAATCTTAATGAATCCTTAACTTTGAATAAATTTACTAACCCTAGTATTTTATATGTACCTAGTAATTTAAATACTAAGTACAATAATGTATTTTCATGACAAAAGTATAATTTGCTTTTATTCATGCACCGTGGGTAATTTTACATAGGGTTTTATCATCATCAAATCCCGTGACTCCTCAGCAGGAGTGTAGTGTATGTGTATTTTATAAGTTCTAAAACCGTTAATGTCTCGAGATCACGGGTAG
>LQNK01000823.1:207440-257049 GCA_001586405.1 Phoebis sennae | reverse complement strand
TATTCATGCACCGTGGGTAATTTTACATAGGGTTTTATCATCATCAAATCCCGTGACTCCTCAGCAGGAGTAACATAGGGTTTACTCATTGCTAAATACGGAAAATAATGAAGGTTGTCATGATCATTTTTACTAATATATAGTGTTTCTTAAAGCAGGTTGAGCGACTGCTCATAGCAACATTTAGTTTGAAGTATTTATTCTAAGCTTCAACTGTGCAAAAGCATACGACTTCTATTTTTATATGCACCATAATATTATGCTGTATACAATTTTTGGGTAACATAATATGGTGGTTTAGAACAATCTAACAACTACTGAATGAACGTTACGTACTCCCCAACGAATGCGAAAATTTAATCCAAAGACCCAAAATTTTATCATGCAGTGAAAGGGAATACATTCCCGTCCCATCCATCTCCCATCTTGTTTTATTCCTCTACCAATTTCCCATCCTTAATGCTCTCAGTATTCCCTTCACATCCTTCAAGCCAGAAAGGCATCTGCAACACTTTGGTGTTGTAGGCGTTCATGGGCTGCAATCAGTTCCTCACCTTCAGGTGAACCGCATGCTCCCACCCAGTGATGAAGTTTATTAGTTTATACCTAGTACAAGTATGCCCTTGTTTTTAACGAAGCACCCACAAAAATTCCCCCAAAGACTTAATTGTTAGTTAACATTGCCACAAGTTAATTCACGCTAATGTAACAAAAATAGAACAAAAGTCAAACAGCTCGCTAATTAAGAAGTTAGCACTCGCCACAAAAAGGGGGACACAATTAAGCAGACCGCTGTGTGAACGTCCCTCAGCGTGGACAGTTTTTAATTTATGCAATGGTTAGTCTGTTCTTAGCTAGACCTGAATTGTTCATCACTACAGTACAGGTTTTTTTAACGGGGATATACAGCCACTGGGGAAGACACCGGGTTATGACGGGTTTGCACCGACCGGACCAAAGCCCCTCGATAATCCTCCAAATTCTTTGCAAGTGGAGATGTTCACGGGTATACTCTAAAGCAACTGAAAGAGCTAATGTAACACGAGATTTTATGTGATTACAGCCATCAAACATTCCTATATAAACAGAAGTTTTAAGGAGGATACACGTAAGGGTTCGCACGATGGTTTTAACCTTACAGGCATAACCAACAGGAAAGCCCTAGCGTGGTGTATGTGATAAAACTGTACAAGTATGTTATACCTCGGTTATGCCTGTCAGTTATACATGTAACCACCAGGCAAAGTTATCTGTTGATTTGCTGGTCGAATCAAAAAAGAGTCGAAAAGATAAAAATGTATATTTGGTAAAACTAGGCTAATAAATGCTTTATATTCATAAATATGTTTATCAGATGGATCGACATTTCAAGACTTGTGAAATGAAGTGGAGTAGATCAAACTTAAACACTACTCATCATAATTCTAAAATAATTGTATTACCAGTAACTCAACCTCACTACCGAATTGCCAAAAACTCTCAAAAATATTTAAATCAAATAATTTAGACGGTATTCGAACCCTATGCCCTTCGAGCTCTATAATGCATACTATATTTATATATATGGAGCTCAAGGGCACCACTCAGCCAAAACGATAGACTTTATATATATACTAAGCGAATACATAGATCCGTTACTCTTTGAAATTGACAATTTCAAGAGAGGCCAATTGATCGCTCTTCTTGATTGACAGCTGCAAGGAAAAACAAAACTAAATTCCATTTACTACGAGGGTCACAACAACAACTATGTGAGATCACTTTTACTGTTATTTTTTTGGCATAAAGACAGCAATACATATTGCTGTATTTGTATTTGTTTGAACGCACTAATCTCGAACTACTGGAGCTAATTTTGTTCGTGTTACAATGACCATTAATATATTAAAAACTATATGACATTATGCTTCGAGAGCAAAGCCACTTGAAGCATTTATAATTTATAATAGACGCTTTAAATATCATTTTTGTGTATTTTAAACGTTCAAACAAAAGAAAGAAAGAAAAGTTATTTATTTGAACAAAGAAAAGAACACGGTAATTGATAATAACTTCAAAATGAAAGTTTATCATTTGCCTCCAAGAGTTTCACCTACTTTTAGAATAAGATATAATAAATATTTAAATTCATAATATCTACAGACTTCTTTCACCATAATACAAAATATTTTAATTACATCATAAAATATTACATTTTTGGCTGTTTGCTAATCGCTCAAATACATTATACTTAACTATTGAAATCAAAGTATATGGACCAACTTTAGAAAATAGATCCTTAGTTACTACTTTCCACATTTTGTCTGAATAAATCATTGTTTCAATATGCACAGCAAGATTTGTTGATCCGTTTGAAAAAACTCAATTTGAACCGCGACAAATATTACAAAGGTTACTAAGCACTCGATTGAATTACCGATATTGGCAATATTCTGCCCGGGCCGACACGGCGCAATCAGGCCGAATTGGTTGGCAATGCCCGTGAGTTAACACTTAATTGTTTTTATTATTCACTAACTTTTACTGGGAGGCACATGCTAGATTTGCTACCGTTTTCAACATTCTATCTATCTCTTGTTTTGCTTTAAGTCAGGTAAATCTATCTATTTGCACTTACTTCGATTTCAATACGTTGTCAACGCATAGCCTTTGTTATGACTTTTGACAATCAAATGTCATTTAATCTGAGATGATAATCTATCCATAATCTTTGATACATTATTGAAAACGTACATTATTAAAGTTAATTCGATCTCTCTATCGAGTTATCTCTCTCTCTCTCTCTCTATCGATATCTTCTATCGAGTTTCTTGCCGGTATCTTCTCGATAGAAGCGACTTTCCGAACCGGTGGTAACTTAAAAAATTACTATTCATAAGTACTTTCTAAGAAGTTTACATGAATAAAAATATTTTCTATTCTATTCTATTCTATTCTATTCTATTATAATTGGATATATCTTATGTTACGTAATTAGTACGTATTATTTAGTTGTCATCCCTACAGATAAAATGATATGGTAGGTCCTATTTGTAGGATTCTCTTATTAATATCACTATATAAGTACTACCTTTCATCATAAATTATTTATTTAATTATTTTGTATGTACTATTGTTATTTTACATATACATCTGTCTAATTTATTAATTTATTTTATGTAATATGCATATAATACGCACAATCATATTTAAAATTGAATATTTATTTTTTCTTCATTCTTAGTATTTTACACTTTTATGTGCCTCCTTCAATATCATCTCCTATTTCAGTGGGTTGCCTGGAAGAGATTGCTTTTGAGTGATAAGGCCGCCCTCTGTGTTGATTGTTACGTTATTAGAATTGAAATAGTTTATGATTAGAATAGTTATAATGTTGCCTCGTTTATCTATGTGTTCTTCTGTCTGTGGTCTGGGGCAAGAATTTGGTACTAAATAGCTATAATTCAGAACACTGAGTTACCGTCATTGGTAATATTATATCCGGGCCGACACGGAACGAACCGAATTGGTTCACCGCGGCAATGCCCATTAGTTTACAACTAACTGTTTTTGTTAATCACTAACTAACGATGCTTAATTTAAGTCAATGTTTTTATTTATTTATTATTATATTTTTCTATGCACCTCCACTCCAATCGTGGCAAGAGGGGCCACTGAAAATCAGCGCTTCGGTTGTCATTGACGCCGAGGCACATGCTGAGTGGCCACCTCATTTGGCTCTGTACTATTGCACAGTCGTGACTCGTCATGTCTGTATTAGATTTAAGTTACATTTAAGATTTAATTTGTCCTACTGTGTATTTGTGCAGAGTTAAATAAATTATTTTTGTCGTTGTCTTTGTCTTTTTTGTTATATGCACAATGTGTAAATAATCTTCTATATAAATTAAAATCAATTTCCGTTCGTTAGTCTCGCAGAAACTTGAGAACGAACGAACGGATTTGACTAATTTTAGTCTTGGAATGTTCATGGAAGACCAGGGAAGGACTAAACGGTGGGAACATATGAATAAATTTTGAATAGAGTAGTAATTAACATGATTATATTTTTCCATACAAATTCATGTCTGTCATATCACGTTCACGTTCATATATGTCACGTTCAAAAATGGCGGTGTGAAGTTCGCCGGGTTCGCTTGTGTTTCATATTAATGTAATATTAATTTATCCTTCACCTAAGGTAGCCTTGATTAGTTGAAAGCAATAAGGCCGTCTATTGTGCATTGAATTGTTATGATACATTGCTCATGTATGTATAAATATGTATGTGATGTTATAATAACGCATGCAAATAAATAAATATAGCATAGTATAGGCTAAGTATGTAAAATATTTTTTAATGCTAAGTCGCGTGTTACTACATATATATTATGTGTATTTCTTTGTTGAATAACCGATATTGAAAATAAGCTTTTGCCCGTGGCTTCGCTTGCGTTAAATTTAGATCGAAAGTTTTCTATCACCTAATAGGGTACGAAATTTCAAGAAAATTCTTCCGTTAGTTGCAACGTGGTTGACACACAAACATGTGAATGTTTACATTTATAAAATTAGTAGGGAGTAGGATAGGATATCATGTGTCGAAAGTTCATTGCATTGGGCATTTTAAATACGTTGCAAGAATGTCACCACTGTATGGTTATTTTATTTTGTTAATTGACATGTATTACCGAAATATTACAAATTGTTATTACAATAGAATTTACGGTGAAACAAATTATTTTTCAACATATTCATGCAAACAATTATTATAATAATACTATATTTTACTTTAACACTAACATGAAGGAAAAAAAATTTAACGAATTCAAAAAGCATATCCACACTTAAAACCACATAATTTTAGACACAAAAGCAAGTCCATAATTTTAAAACATTTATGTCTATCTCGTGTTCACCATGTGGAATAGCCAGGGCGATAGTGGATGTTAAAAAATAGAACAGTACAATAGTTAGAGCAGTCGGGTTTTAAACCGTTCATGCGAAACCTTGATTCAGTGTAAAAATGCTTCTACATTATGTTACATAGCCTATGTTTATCTATACTAGTATTATATTAAGTTTTCGATGTTATATTTTTATTTTGTTAATTTCAGAATGTTCTTATTTTTTATTTTTTTGTTGCTTCTTCATGAGTGCTGTGCACAGTTTAAACGGTTTTATTATCCAGACTATTGTTCTCCTTATAATGTTAAATATGTACATATTGATGATAAACCAATAGTGTGTCTATTTAATAAATAAATAAAGAGGAAAGATCTGTTTGTATGTTTGTTTGTATTAAATAAGCTCTGAAACAAAGCATAGAAAAACACCCGATATAATATTTTTATTCCCAGAAAAACTTAAGAAATAAAAAAGAAATCGTAAATGAGAGTAGAATTTGCGGACTTACAAAATTTAGAATTTATAGAAACATCAATTCGTCTTATTTATGAAATATAGCCGTTCATTGACGTTGATGTAATTTATCGGAATGCCATCGACACCGGTGGCCTGCGGTTTTAACTTTATAAGTGATGGATGGATGCACACGAAACTCACCTTTATTGACTCAATTTATTATGTTATATTTCAGATTTTATAATATTATCGTATCAAAAATATCATAGGATTCTTTATAATTATACCATTTTAACAGAACCAATGATATATTTTAACTTTATAATGTTATTGACAAGTTCTTCTTCTTCTTCTTTTAGATTAATGGCTGCCCATCAAAGATGGATTCTGCCAATGTCAGATGTCAGCCGGAATGCCAGAATGCTTGTCCTTTTATTTTTATACTAGCTGCGCCCCAGGGCTTCGCCTCCGTGGGAATATCGGGATGATATATAGCCTATAGCCTTCCTCGATAAATGGGCTATCTAACACTAAAACAATTTTTCAAATCGGACCAGTAGTTTCTGAGATTATCGCGTTCAAACGAACAAACTCTTCAGCTTTATATTATTAGTATAGATTTTTTAAGACCTAATATGCATACAAAACAACGGTGAAAGAATGCGATCGTCAATAAAAATTCAATCACTTCGTAATTGATGTTATAACGTAGGCATCCTCTCAAAAGGATTTTAACAAATCCCATGGGAATGGGGAAAACAGATATACGTAGGTAAAACCACGTGGCATAGCGGTATATAAAAAAAAACAATAACAAAAACAAAAATAACACATTCTCTACCAGACAACCATTAGGCTCAGAATAGGAATACCAAGATTGACAAACAATATCAACTATCAAGTATGACTATTTCAATACTGTTATAATAGTATACAGACACATAAAAATCGATCAGCAATATAAGAAAGTAAAAACGCATAGTGTCATAAATTTGATATACAGCCAAAACTCGGTGTTACTTAGATTAATTAGATTAGATAATTTATCAAAACGAACAAAAACTGTGTCGAGACTATAGAGCTATTTTCCCCATCAAGTGGTGGATCGTTTGTTAGCGGTAGTAAACATAATATCAATGTTTATTTTCTTAGCGCTATTTTTATACAAGTTATTTGTATTTTGTAAAACTCATTAGAATTATTCGGACTGTTACTGCATTTGTGTTTTTTTATTTTGTGACCTAATGTTCTTAAAATTTTGTTAGTAGTACATAATTTTAGATAACATACTTTAATCATAATATTGTGCCTTAATGAGTATAAGTGTACGTTATATATTGCGTTAGTTGAAATATACTGTAAATTTGTTTTGGTCTAACTGATAATAAAAATAAATTCGACATTATCGCAATGCGATAAAGTTCAAGATAAAGTTAAAAAAAAATAAAAATAAATTAAATTCTAAATTCAAACATCAGCATATCAGTTTGTGTTTTACATGCATGCCAGCCAGCATTAAATATTGATTTTTTAAATTAAGCTATTTGTTCTATTTCTTCACCAATTACACTTAAGCCAAATGTATAGCCAAGACGCAAAGCTAGTACGTAGCTCAGCGTCCTTTTATTCAAATTTGGAACTTTTTGTTATTAACCGACTTCCAAAATAAGGTTCTCAATTCGACCGTACTTTTTTTATGTATGTTACCACATATTTCCGCCTTTCATGGACCGAATTGAAAAATTAAAATTTAACTCCAACTTGAGACTTAAGTGTGACTAGATCTGATGTGGACGGTTAGTATGTCACATTAAATAGAAAAATCATAACTTTTTACCAATAAATAAAACTGATTTCCTCACACAAGCATGAAAAAAATTACTTTTATTTTATTTTTTCTGAAATCTATGTACAGCCAGCGTAAAATCATGCTTAATTGAAAATACGTAGAGGCGCCGACTTTAAATAGGTTTCAAAAATAAAATAAAAGTTATTTTCTACTTTTTTAGTGTGAAGCCGTCGATTCTATTTTTTAGCAAAAAGTTATAATTTTTATTACCAGCCATTTCACAGCGTTCGAAATCAAACAGAATTCAGTACCTCATTCTATAATTCAGCCAGCCAGCTGTTTAAATTGATTATTTCAAATTAAGAACATTCCTTTTGTTTTGTTTCACCGCTAACACTAAAACCAAGCCCATAGCACGACGCAGGCTTATACGAAGCTCAGCGAGATATTAAGCAATGCCACTTTATTATCAGGCTAATATGTGTGCTGATAACTGGAGTAAATCATAATGTTTGTCGTAGATTTCACGTGAATTTGTTTATAAATGACAGACTGTTGGATTTAAAATATGATTTTAATTAGCTTGAAAACATTGTACACTGATTTACAATAATTTCTAAGGGATTTATCACGACTTCGTTAAAATTGGACACTTTATTAAATTTAATCTAAAAATAATCAATCTCTTTAATTTTTATGGACACATAACAATAATTATTTTATATTTTATGTATGTAAGCAACCTATATGGGAACTTATATTTTACAAATTACAGTAAAATTATACGGAATATTTTTTAAATAACAATTTATACACTTACGAATTGCAGAAACATAACCTTAAAACACCACCCGTCGCACACGCTTACAACTACTTATTTCCATCCTTTAACTAACCAGTGAAATGGTGTGCATTGCCTGGAAAAACTTAGCAAACAAGCTTCTTGGTCTATATGGCTCATACCTCAGCGTCAAAGATACCCCAGCGTCCTCACGGGGCGGGGATCATAGGCAAAAATGATCGTTAATTAACTTTATGCGGATCCCTCGGTATGCAAGTGTAACTCGCAATTTGAGAAGTAAAACTACTAATTTGCAAAGAGTATATAAATATACTAATATTTAAAACTGAAGAAAGCTGAAAGTTCGACGTTTGTATTGACGCGCTTATCTAAGGAACTACTAGGCCAATTAAAACAAAAAACTTTTGTTTTAAATCTCTATTTTATTCTCTCTAACTAAATCTCTAGAAACAATTGGGGAAGGCTAAAGGCTAAAATAAAAGCGTGGCATATTATATTTAATATTTTCCCCAATTAAATCAAACCATCAAACTAACCTAAAAACCCGTTGACTAAACTGAAACACTACCACGAGATAATCAAATAAACGAGACGACGTTTAACCGCCATCTTTGGAGACGCAATTTCCTTAAATTGGAACTCCGAGCGACCTATCAAAGGAACCTGCTTCAACGTACAAAGAATCCAATATAATTAAATTGCTTATATCCTTTGTTCGTTCAGCAAAAACATCGCTTTTGGAAACACTACGATAGTCTCTAGAATTATGCTTCTCAGTGAACTCAATTTGTTGATAATTACTCAATTTATTTATTTATAATTCACAATTTCAATTTCTGCATTTGCTGCAGTTGGACATTGCCCTCCGTCTCCCTCCCTAGATCCAGCCCTGACCAATTCTTCACCCATTTTACCCTCTTTTCCTTCATGCATCCTGATCTTATCCCTTAGCGTTATTTTTTTTAAATTTATAACTGCTTATGAGAACAATAGTAATGACGTTATATTCCGTCACCGCAATCGGACACGTTCTTATTCCGCTAGGAATAAGCAGGAAAATCTAGTGTTCAATGTCTTATCGGTTTGTTTATGTGTTACGCAAATACTACAGAACTGATGGTGATGATACTTGGTATACATATAGGTATCCTAAATTATCACGAGACCTGAAGTTACGCAGGTTAAACCGCGGAAAGTATAGTATAACTAAAAAACAAACCCAGAATTATTTAAGTATTACAACAACTAGAAACAAAATGTTATTGATAAATAAAAAGTTCCAGTAGCACTCCCAAGTCTGAAATGAGTCTGCTATCGGTCAAGGTACGCAGAAGATATTTTAAGTACGTGCGCAAACACATGTGCACACTCTATTCCATTACTCGCATAAGTACTATATACTCATTGACATTTAAACAGAAAATGTCTTTCCATAAACTTCTGTGAAAACAAAGTATAAGAAAAAGTATTTACTTTGTCGTCTCAGTATCGAATCAAGCCATGCAGAAACTATGCATATCAAAAAACTACCCAAGAAAAACTGTCTTTAACACAGTGAATTTCATGAAGTATCACTTCAAAGGAAAAAGTTATGACTCAACATCTCAATAACAGCGAAGCACATTAAACGACTCTTAAGAAAAAATAAGTCAAGTTTGAAATTTCTCTCGAGTTAAGAGTTAAAATAGGGTATTAAAAGGTACAGAGCGCGTAGATCTTTATGCCAGATGACGGTAGTAGACAAGCAAAAATTCTATGGACAGTTTAGATACATATCAATCCTTTTTACTGTGATATAACTTATACGTTAATCTGTTAAATAGTCAGACAAATTATTTAATGCAAATGATATTCTTAGAATAACTTACCTAACTATTAAGTGACTGTTATGATTGTAGGGTTGTGCATAACAGTGCCTCTGTATTCATGCACCTAACCATGTAGTTCATGCGTTCCTCCTGACCGAATTGGGACCACTGCAGCCAATCTCTGCAGACTCTAGTCTGCACTACCAACTGCACGGGAGACATCATAGTGCACAAGTGTGTCCGCAAGCATAGCTGCCCTCTCTATTCCTTCACTCTCATACGATTCATCCTAACATTCTAGGGCTCTATACCTCTTTATTATCTGTGCTACTGCACATCTGTGCCACGAATCCAAAGTGCATTCACACGGCAGTATTTCTTTAGAACTACTGGGGATTATTTTAAAGCTCACTTTAATGGCGGCAATTCTTGAAACTACGCAGCGGATTCTTACAATGTGCTTTTGATAACTCATTCCGTTAATTGTGGCCGAACGGAGTAATTGACAAACAATTACTTGTTTTACATCAACTTATTCATTTACAGCACACAAAACGAGTTAAAAAGAAGTATGTTGGTACAACATAGAACATAGGGTAGTCTTACGACTTACAGTAGACTCTGGATAAGGGGACTTTGTTTGAACGATAATATTAAAGGTAATTCTTATGTAACTGTAAATTAATGTGATGTTGAAATATATCAGTGCATTTTGTGTACAATGACGATTAACAATTTTTATTTATAAAACAATAAAATTACACCGAAATAAGTAAAAATATTTTATGAACATGGACAGTAGTTTTAAGGTAGATTGATTTATTTCCGACGTTACTAATATTTTTAATGTGTAAAAAAATGTCTAATTTCTACAATCTGTAAAGGAAAAGGTGGCTATAAGTGAAAACTTCTTTTAATTATTAATTTACAAACTGCATCCGATTCAAAAGATGCTCAAGCCGTGTTGCTTTAAGCAAAATGCCTCAGTCAGGATGTCACAGATGCAGCCCGAGCGTGTCGCAATACCTGCGTCACATTGCAACGATATTTTACTATTGTTTCCTTTTCAGTTATTAGAAAATTAAAGATGTGTCATTATATCGAAACAATATTCTTAGCAAAGTTTTTTTTATTGATATTTTTTTTAAGACCCTTGGCTATGATGTTACAAAGTAGGATGATTGGCCTATTTTTGACGTTTCTAATATTTTTAATGTGTAAAAAAATGTCTAATTTCTACAATGTGAAGAACTAAATGGCTACAAAAGAAAGCTTCCTATTATTAATTAACAAACTGCACCGAATTCAAAAGATGCTCAAGCCGTGTTGCTTCAAGCAAAATGCCTCAGTCAGGATGTCACAGATGCAGCCCGAGCGTGTTGCAACACCTGCGTCACATTGCAACGATATTTTACTATTGTTTCAGTTATTAGAAAATTAAAGACGATTCATTATATCAAAGCAATATTCTTAGCAAAGTTTTTTTATTGAGATTTTCGAATTCTTTTAAAACTGTTGGCTATTATGTTAAGTACAAGATAGATTGATTTATTTCCGACGTTATTAATATTTTTTGTGTATAAAAGTGTCTTATTTTTACAACCTGTAAAAAACTAAAAGGCAGCAAAAGAGCTTCCTTTAATTATTAATTTGCAAACTGCATCGAATTCAAAAGATGCACATGCCGTGTTGCTTCAAGCAAAATGCCTCAGTCAGGATGTCACAGATGCAGCCCGAGCGTGTTGCAACACCTGCGTCACATTGCAACGATATTTAACTAACGGGTATTGTTTTATTTAGATCTACTGCTTAAAATTTGAATATTATAAGCATTTGCTGCTGCTGCAGCTGAATGTGTACATTATATTATATCTATACATAATATAATAAAACAGTAATCTAACCATTTCTGTATTGAATAATCTGTGTTATTAATCTGTGTTGAATATTTTTTAAAAAAAGTAATTGGTATGCAATATATATGTTTCTACTGTCTGGGTGCTCATTTATCTAAAGTAGGCATATATTTATATATACCGTTTATTTATTTCGCTATTATAGTTTCCATCGTACAAGTTTTGCTTACTATGGGACTAGATGGCGTCGTGTTTAATGTACTTGAAAAAAAAATTGTAATAGGGTAAATAAAAAAAATCATCACTGTAACCAATTTAATCCATAATAACTATGTTTAGTTGAAATTGCACTTCTGGTGGTCCTGCGTCTGGTTTTCAATGTCTCACTGTGAAGACTCCTTTCTGGGCTCTGTCGTACTAGATCTGGACATCTGGAGAGGAATAATTCAAACGTTTTCAATACTATTACTTACTCTATTTATAATTATTTAATTAGTGAGCAAAGAAAGTACTGCCTATTGCTTTTATTTTTAAATATTGCTCATTTAACTATAGATAAACCATTTTGGAAAATATTACTTGTAAAAAATCCTTTTTGAACTTTGAACTTATCCAAGTTTATTATATTTTCCGAAAATATTTTCAAGATATAGTGATGATTCATCAAAAATCATCATCATCAAAGTTAATGATTGATGTATTCGCCTGCTATTATGGCCAATTCAGTTTTAGACAAAATATTCATTAGTGTATTGATAAATTGGTGCATCAAATAGGTAAATAAATAAATAGGGGTTAGAACAATCATACGTTTACCCTATTATTTATACAACTCTAGACTACGATATCTTGATTCTCATTTGTTTGAGTTAATTCTTGCATAAACAAAAAAGTATTGAAGGCACGTTCATTATTCTTAATTGTCTTTTTAATATGCCCATCGTTTCTAAGCAAAATAATTTCGAAATTGTTAAGCGTCTGATAAACTGACAATATATTGCAAAATATTATAAAACTCAAATATATTTTATATAAACAAAATATGTGATCACTGTAAATATATAAAGGTCAACTTTAACCACCAGAGACAATAAAAGTTAGAAATAGCATTAAAAAATTCTCTTCATAATCTTGTTCTCATTTTTCTATCGTGAAGGTTTTTCGTATCCTTGAGGCCTGCAAACATTACAGACACGTCTGGAAGTATTCCAAGTGCATTTTGTTGTTTCATGTACATGCACCCATAACACTGTTATACGTTTAATTGCTAGGTGATGTTAGGTGACGGTGACAACTTAACCTCAGGTAAAGCATACTATTTTATTTTTATTTTATTTTATTTTAAAGAATTTCCAACAAAGAAAACACATTAAAAATCTTAAATCTAACATCATTTTACAACTTCAAAATTGTGCTTCTTAAATTTAAGGAAATTACAGCAAGTAATATTGGTAAGAAACATTTATACATATAAGATTAATAACTAATATCGATATTCTCATAACCATTAACTATCTCCATCTATTTCTCACATACTAGCTGTCCCACGTGACTTCGTTCTTGTAGTATAATGTTATATATCCTATGTCACTCAGTGAAGATTGAGCTTTCTGAAGGTGAAAGAATTTTTGTAAAATCGGTCCAGTAGTTTCAGTTTCCTATTCAACTCAAGAAACAAACAAACAAATCTTTCCTCCTTATAATATTAGTATAGATGTTTGAGTGTAAATCACGTTGCAACTACTGAACTGATTGTGATGGAATTCGTATATGCTGGATGAAATGGTAGGTTATCTTACAATTTAACGGTATACCACGGGCAAAATCTAGTTGCCCAATAATATTGAAGGTTTATCACTGCCTTAAGCTTAGGTACCCTTATTTTCTGAGACAATAGCGCTTTCTTTTCAAGCCATCTACGTTTCAATGCGGCTACCAGACTGATTATGCTAATTGGAGATTTAAGTAATGGATACAAGTATTGTATTTAAATAACATTGTTTTTTCTCCCGTCTCGTCTCTTTAATGCATTCTAAGAAGCTCCTTATTTACTTATCAGCGTTGACATTGCATATGTAAAATACTTTCATAGTGAAGTATAAGATTTCATTTTTAAAGGTTATGAAATATTTTAAACGGACTCTTCAGTTAAAATTAAAGGGATAACGGCATTTTTTTCTAATGGATACGAGAATTAAAATAAACTGAACACTTACTTATATTTTAAATGCGATTATGAGACAATTTTACAGTGATAATGCTCATAAATAATTATGTAAAAAAAAACAAAAACTCATAGAGCAAAGCCACAGTAAAAAGCTAGGCTAGCTAGTCATTTAATAATTCAAGGTAAGGGGAATCAAAATCTAGATTTTAAATTTAATTATAGGTAAAAAATATCGTTGAATTCACTATGAGGTAACAAATAACGTTCAAATAAATTGATTTAATTTTCATCCATGTGTTTGTTTGAAATAATTAAAAAAAATCAAATAAATATCTCACCAATGATGAAATTGTTATCGTTTGAATACATTCCTATCTAGACTATTCTATAAATAACTTACTTATAAATCTCGCTAGTGATAAAATTATCATTCTTGCATCGCGCCGTCCATTGCGTCCAGTACTTGAAGCCCTCTCGGTAGAAGATGTTCACTGCGCAGGCTGTATCGTCTCGGATGTCATCGTCTAATAAAGCTGGAATAAGAGCAGCAATGTATTTTAAATTTATTAAATGATTCGGACAACTCTTATTAGTAGGTAAGAGAATATTTCGCAAAAATTACCATACAAAGTTTATTAAAATGTATAATGAATTAAATTTAATCTATTATTCTACGTAGATTCATAGAACATCAACATAGACACCCTCTTACAACGTTTACCTATTCTATTTTGTGTAAAATTGTCTTCTTGCGTGTAATGAGATTGAAATTTATGTGTTATTTGAATAAAATAATTATCTTTCTATCTAGATAGTCTACTATTTGGTTGCACTTTTTAGTGGCGTTATTTATTAGGTGTGGTGTGTGTAGTATAGATTGCAAATGTAGAAAACCTTTAGTAGTCTTGAGACAAAGCAATTCAATTAATTAAGCGATACGTGACATAAAAATTTACAACAATCTAGTTTAAATATAAGTTCTACTGTGATGATAAACTTGCCTTTAAGCCTACTCAACTAGTCCCTACTAGATATGATTCATATTTATTCATAGGAACAGGGATTTGCGCTAGGTGGACAAGTTGATGTGGAGAATGAAAAATGTATTGATTTTAAGTAAATTTGGTGAAAGATGACTTTAGTGAAATAAAGTCAACCATTTCTTTGATTGATCCCTTTTTTCGAGTCTCTGAGGGTGGTGCAGCTGCTGCCGACGTCTCTCTCGGTTAAGAATATTAGATGAGATTTAAATTTTGCATGAATAGAAGACGTACTTTATCAATTAAACCAGTAGATGATACTCTGTACGAGAATACATCGGAATATGTTCAGCATTTGCAATTAGCACACAATCACCAAACTTTTATAATACCATAAGCGAGCTTGAAATTAACGTAAATTTCCCTCAAACCAACAAATCACCTCAAACTACCTCCGTCATATCGCAAGACTCGACACAATAACACAGTTAGAATAACTGTCGCTTAACTATTCCAACACAGCTAACTTTATTACTGTGGAAGTGCTTTCCACAATGTAGTTCAAATACTATTTCTACTGGGATAAACTCATCTTAGAGCGGAACAAGATATGATTAATTTTATTTACTGAAAGTTATAAATGTGGGACGTTTTGGCTACTAAATTTTGAGCTACTTTTTGTCGTGGAAAAGCATCGCATCTTTGGACTGCATAATACATATTCGTTACTATTAAAGACTAATGAGAAATATATAGTAATATTTTAAAATATGTTACTCACACAGTAAGGTATCGTTCAAGGTACACCCTAAGACCCCTATTTTATTCTTTTATTTACGTTATCAATCTTATTCCCCCTCTCGTGGCACCAGCTAAGCATCCCGGACACTTCTTGTGTTAGGGTTGTTTATATGATAGTTTCTTTTTTTGAAGATAAACAAGATAATTATTTGCATCACCGGCTTACTTTCGTATTAATTAAGAAACCACTTATATACACATATAAGCCATAGCCGACATTTAAGACCATTCAGATTTCAGCTTTGAGAAAATCAATGTAGTTTATAATATGTTAAAATTAAAAGTTAGTTGGCTAATATTGAACAAATTAATAAAATAACTTCAATACCGAAAAATTCAATTTCAACCCGGCAAATGCAATAAAAATCCTTTTAAAACACGAAATTAAATCTAAATCCAATAAAACAGTCCAACTTCATTTGAAATATAAAATACGACCGAAAAGCACTCGTACACTTAGTAGTGCTACTTGACCGTTGTAAAATTGCCGCGAACGTAAAATGCGCTCCATAAAACTCTACAATAGACCTAGCAAAGAAAGGGATACTCGCCACACGATTTTGCATCCTACCCCCCAAACACAAAGTTCATTTTTCCACCAGATTACACGCCAGCTATTGTTAAACCTTTATGCTCGAAAGAACTTACTTCGTTTATATTTTATTTGTTACTTATAACAAAGCTGTTGCTATTTTTATTAACGGTGACTTGTGTTAAAAAATGTTGGGAACTTTACAAGCTAATGTGAGATGAGAGCTGACATCTTCATTTGCAATTAAAATGTTCGACCGACGTAAAAGGGTATTACGTTGTATTTTCTACATAAAAATGTCTATGTAATGTTAAGTGGGTAGCAACAACTTTAACAAAAGAAGACGAGAGCTTGTTGTCTACGGCCAGCACGAAGCTGAGGTTGGACCTTTTTGGAACAGTTGTATGAGTATTTATTTCTAAGTCGCAAGTTTGTTATATAACTAAACTATATATAACAATCAACAGATATAGATAAATTCATCCACGAAGTCGTTCGCCACTATTTTTCTCACTCGTTGACAGTATAGAATCCTAGAGTCCTAGAGTCATACCTTGGGAAGTAACTGGCTCTCTTAACACAGGTATTAACCTAGCTAGAGAGCCAGGGCCACAATTATTCAATCGTGTCAAATTTTTAAAACAATAAACGCATTTTCTTTTTTCATATGTATGAAAGCTTCCACTTGTGTGAGGTTCCATAGGTTCACACTCATTACCCACGTAAGAACACGCACACTAAAATAAATAGACTAATCAGGACAAAGTATTGGGATCATAGCAAAATATCAAAAATATCTATAACAGTGACTGATCAAAACTCACATTCACAAGCGATGTTACATTCGCCACCTTTCTTGCCCTCTCTGCACCATCGACTTGGAATCTGAAAGAAAAGGTAACAAACATACAGCGAACGTTTTAGGGCATTAGTTACTTTGTCAACCACAACGTGATAGAATTTGGGTAAATCCTACTAATAATATAAATATGAAAGTTACGATGTTAGGATGAATACCATTAAGATGGGTGCCGTTTTTAACCAAATTTAACGCGCGCAAACACACATGTTTGGTCACAACCAGAAGTAAATAATAAACACCCCGACATACAAATAATTAATAAACAACTCATCGAATCAATTTTAAATCCCTAACAAAAACGCTAAAAATTATCCCTGTAACAAGTTCTACTATTTCATACAACTGTTAGAAAAATAACAAATAAGACGAATTATAATAGAAAGATTAAAAAGTGTACACACTTTTTCATCCCATCTATCCTCTATTTCAATACTTAAATAAGGGTGTTAACCTATACTAAATATCAAGAATATGTAAGAAATTAGTGGTCATAACCGTTTCAAATCATATAATTAGTAGATAATAAGGAGTTAATTGAGTATAGCGGTAAGAGAGCTGGCACAGGCTTCGCCAACGCGGTAGCATTGTTAATGTCTCCAGTATTTTGAATAATATAACCTTCGTATATTGTGAGGATCCGATTGGCGCAGTAGATGTGGTAATGATCTATGATGCTGAAGGGTGTGGGTTCGATTCCCACAAGTAGAAAGTTATGATGTGATAAACATTTTGAGTTTCTACTCTCTGAGTGTTTATTTATCTATAGCATGTATGTATTTACAAAAAAAAAGTATTATTAAATATGTCTATTAGTTCTATCTAATTTCCATAGTTTTGCTTAGTTTGGGTATAGACGGCATAGTTTTAAATGTCCCAGAATATTAATTTCTTTATCAATCCAACATTAACAACTAGGATTATTTTACTGACATCATTTATAATTTTGTATTACTTTTTAATTTCAGCAAGACCTTGAACGTTGCAATAAAATACAGAGCAGATAATGCCAGAGAGTACAACGCGAAAGATATATTGTTTTTGCTAAAATTATATAGTATCAATAAAAAGTTTTAACAAAAAAGACTTTCTACACCCGTATTCATTCATGCTGTTCGACGTATTTAGCCTGTCACTCAGTGAAAATGCAGTTTTCTAATGTTGAAAAAATTTTGAAATCGGTTCAGTAATTTTTTATGAAAACATTTCAAACAATACAAACACGCAAATGTTCTCTTTATAATAGTATAGAAGTATGGACACAAAAATGAATTTCAAAGGTATTTTGGCGGGAAAAGCCCTTACCCTAGTTGTCTACGTCACTCAGATAAAAGTTAAAGGTATAGAACGTGTGGCCTATTTCCAAAGCGAGAAACTCCACACGTACTCATTTCACGTGTGCAAGCAATATTGTCTTACATTTTTTCCTCGCTGAGAAATCTTTTAGCATCAAGTTATTGTCTTGTCATGCAAATAGTTTTTTATAACTAAGCTGTATAATGTAGTTCTTGAATTCCTTCATATATCTGAATGCGATAATTTACGAGTAATTTTTAATTGCATTACATTAAAAGAAGCCTATAGAAACCTAAAAATAGACTTAACATACACTGTGGTGCTACAATGGCGACATTAATTTAACATGTCGAGTATGTATGTCATATCGAGTATCATATTTGCAATGCAAGCTTGCATCGGTGAAATTACCATCCCATCAGTAGAAGATCGGCGTAAACTACCCGAAGGACAGTTCACTATTGTACTGCTCGGAGGCCTGTATTCCCATCTAATTCCTCTTCCATCCTGTTTTAATCCTCTCCCAATTTCCCATAATCATCTTTACCTTCCTATAAGCTGACAAAGCATTTGCGATACATTAATGTTGTATATGTTCATGGGTTCCGATCAATCACTTAACATGCGGTTAGCATGCTTCGCTTGCCTGCTGTTACATAAAAATTATATTTGTGTTAAATTAATGTCGACATTGTAGTGCGGCGTTGTATTATACGAGGCAAAAGCTGAATCCCGCGATTTCATCCGCATAAAAGTATAATGCTCGACAGCCTTCCTCGTGACTCTTTATTAAATTAATATATATGAAATTAATATTTCGTATAATACTTTTTAAATAAACCTCAATTTGTGGTTCAATCGTTTTGTTCCGTTATTGAATTCAGAAATTTTAAACCAATCTCTTGATGATCATTTTTTTCCGTGAATATTACACATTTCGAATTTCCATGAATTGGTCTGCACAATTTTACAGTATTTAACTAATAGTAGAATTAATTATAAATTAATTGAATTTCAATGATATTAAAACATCGTTTTAAATTTTAAATCTTATTAATAAGTACACTTTTAAATAATATATTATTTATCTATATCTTTAATAGCGTTTATTTATAAGGAAGAATGGGCAATGTATATGGAAATTGGGCTATAAGTGGCAAGAAAAAAAATTGTTATGGTTAGGTTAGGTTAGGTTAGACATTAGATTTTAGTCTTATACTTATTTCACATACATTAAAACTGTTTGAACTTAATTAACTTAACTTAATCTGAACAAGCCTGCTGAACAATCTGAATTTTTAAGATATATCTTAGGCAAGGTGCCGAAATTTAAGATTATGAATTCAGAGACAAATTTAGTATGTGTGTGTGTGTGTGTGCTCCATAGTTTCACCTGCGTATGTCTCCTGTTCCCGGGTTTGGAAAGTAGGCAGTGCGGTTTTTGGATTCTGATCGCCAAGTAAAATAACAAATTGTCTTATAATTTCTTACCTGATATAAACCATAGTATTTCTTTCCACTAGGTGTAGTGACAAAGGCCTTCGTATCTCGATTGCTTACTTTCTCTATCAGACAAACCCCTGTAAACAATTAGTGTAGTTTTAGCCTTTGTGGCCGTAAGTGCATATATTCCAAGAGCTAGGACCATTTTTGGGGAGGTGTTTGAGTCGAGCTGAAAACTTGTCTGATGCTTCGTATATTATCGACCTGGAACTATAGACCTGGCTGGTGAGTAGCAAGGTTTTTTTAGGCAGATTATACATGTCAGGTTAAAGACCCAGTATTTAGATACTAGGGACTTTGAAGTCCCACCAAAAATATTTAAGCAATAAATAATACCCTATTAAAATTACAAGTTGCCTCGTATACATTTTTATACACTCGTTCGTTTTTTGCAAAATATTTTTGAACGCGCCTGGCAGTGTTAAAACACCGACTAAATTACCTGGCTTACTTTTTCTGTTCTAAAGCATTAAATTGGACTATTTAAAAGAATGCAAATATATTATTATTTATAAAAAAATATGTAACATTTTTAATTTTTTGAGGGTTTATTTAGATTTAACCACGATGCTCACCAACTAGGCCTGCAGTTCCGTGTCAGGGTTTAATAAGAAAGGCATCATACAAGTTTTCAGCTTACCTCAAACACCTCTCCAAAAATAGCCCTAGCTCTCGGAAAAATACTTATCGATACACAACAAATATTTGTTTTATTACTATTACTATCTGTAAGACACAACATACTTGAAGATAAAAGTACTTACAATTTTAGTGATTATTCAATACAAGCTTACCACCCGCGGTTTGATGATGATGTACCTCGTGGATTTTCGAAAAAAAGGCGACATTTTTGTGACTGTATCTTAGCAGTTATTTAGATAAGCAACAACCCATTTAGAAACCTCCATTTTACTTTTATAGACTTAATTCGCGATTTATCATCACACATACAAAATTTCGTCAACATTTGCACAGTGGTTGTTACCAGATTGTATCCTTTATTTAAATGTGCAATAAGGAATTTTACGATTATACTTTTATGCTTATCAGTTTTATGGAAGAGAAGGAAGTAAGTTTTAACGATGGAAAATTAGAAGGTTACGAGAGGAAAATGCGACAGAACTTCCTTAAATTAATTTAGGTTGTATGCTTTACTTGTCATAAATAGAGCATCAGAAATTGCAATAAATAAATAAATATTCGGGGACACAACGCCATCTAGTCCCAAACTAAGCAAGGCTTGTACTATGGAAACTAGATAACTGATAGGCATACTTAAACATACTTTTGAATACATACATACTATAGCTATCTATATCTATATAAACACGGAGATAGAAGAAAATTACAATGTTCATCACATAATAATTTTCTACTTGTGGGGATCGAACCCCCACCCTCCGGCGCAATAGACCATTGCCACATCCACTGCGCCATTCGGGTCGTCGATGCAATGCCTCTTTTCCGTATACCATGAAAAACAATGTTTAACAAACTGCATAAATCACCTTTAATTTATAGTATACGAATGTTTTATTAGACTTCACCGGTAATAAATCTAAAAAGTTCCCGTTTTATTCTAGAATAATAATTATAAAATCTAGGTTATAACTTATTCATGCTATTATGGAAATTTAATAAATTCAGTGACGACTTAACGTAGTTCGCCCAGAATTACCTTTTTAAAGTCACACTCTAAGAAAATTATTTTTGAAGGAGTAAAATTATACAATTGCGCGCTTGGCTTTATGATTCCGACAAAATTTTGAATATTAAGATGCCGTTTTAAAGACCTATTTTGTGGTATTAATTTTAGTTGCCCGTTTGATTTTTATTATTATCAGAAATAACAAGAAAAACAACATATAATGCGCAGGTATGAAAGTAAAAACCATTGAGGTTTATCTACACTAATATTATATAAAGAGGAAAACTTTGTTTGTTTGTAATGAAAAGGTTCAAAAAATAACTGTATCGATTTTAAAAACTCTTTCACCATTCGATTATTCACGAGTAACATAGGCTATATTTTATAGGCTATAATATGTATAACATTAGCTATATATTGTCAAATCGCTTCTTTTTCGAAACGCAAAAAGTACATCACTCAGTAGTCCATGCGAGCGAAACCGCGGGTGGTAAGCTTGTATTGAAATTGTAAGTACTTCCACCTTCAAGTATGTTATGTTTTATATATAGTAATAATAATAAAACAAATATTTGTTGTGTATATATAATATACAACGTGCTACGGGAGCGAAGCTTGTGGTAAAAGAAATTTTGAAATTGGTCCAATACTTTTTGAGCCTATTCAATACTAACATACAAAATACAAAGGTTTCCTCTTTATAATATTAGTATAGCGGAAGCGGAAGCGAAGCCGAAGCGGATCAGCTAGTTGTGTATATAGTCACACAAATGCATCCACTGATCGCATCACATGTTCTGACCTCTGGATCTTTACCTATAGGTACTAGAAGACGAAAATACAAGTTTTTGAAAACAAAAAACTTGATCTGACATAGCTTAGTGCGGGATTCAATGCCAATATAGACTAAAATTACTACGACTGACTTTAAAGGACATTACTTTTTATGTTATAATGAATTTATTGCTATTATGATGTACTGTTATTAATGAAATGTAATTTAAAGTAATAAAGATTGCTTTATTTGTTTTGTCTTCCGTATTTAAAATATATGTAATTTCGATGATCTTTGAACATTTCCCAAAACTCACTTTATAATAAGACCTTTGAAATTTTTAAACGAATACATTTCCATATTAATCACGTTATTTTTTGTACTGAACTCAAAGGTCAACTACTGTAACATGCGTGAATAATTTTGTATCGAAAACAATTTTTCGTCGTCATGTTATGTATGTACTATTTGTAATTGACATTATTTGTCACTTTCTTATTTTACCTTCAAAAACTATAATTATTGAATTAAGTAAATGAAGTCCAATTTGAATCAAATTTTGTATCGCATTGATTTTTTTTATAATTCTGATGTTATCATTTCTTTATAGTAATAGAACTATCTTCACACACATTTCACAATTAAGGTTAAGTTCAATACATTATACAGCAAAATAAGACTAGACACAATCACTGCGTACAAAATCGTTTAAAATGACTATGCGAACTATGAAAAAGTTATTAAAAATTACCATTTAATAACTATAAAACTCACACTGTCCAAACAACAAATCCGTAGGCATCCCAACTTTGATCAACTCCCGCGCAAGTTTACATCTCGTCTCGAAGCGTTTCGCACTCACGCACACAAGCACATACAACAACACACAAGCGAACCGCATGACGGCTGTCCGCGTAATGCGCGCGCGGCGAAATGTCAATGTCAAACGGAACTATGCAAGTAATGAATAATTAATTTGTTTATTTATTAGTTTGAAATGTTTTGAAAAGATAGCAGGTTTATTTTTAACGTAGTCACAAAGAAATTGAATGAAATAGAATCAGAAAAAAATCCGAAAATTTGTAATTACACCTTGATTCATATTACATGTGTAGTAACGGGTTAGAATACGTGTGTCACCACCCCATTGCTACCCGTGGTTGTCGTAAGAGGCGTCAGAGGAAAGGTTGAGTAGCGGGGCTAAGTCTAAATAAACCAACAAAATTTTAAACATATTTATTTCGGGATTTTAACATTGCCAAGCGCCTTCAAAAATATTTTGCAAATATGAAATGAAATGAAAATATACTTTATTGTACCAACCACAAGAAATAAAAGTATTACAACATAAATGTAGAAATTAAGCACAATAGGCGACCTTATGACTATAGAGCCATCTCTTCCAGGTAACCCTAATAACAATTATAGGAAAAAAAACTTGTTAAAAGAAACTTATGAAAAATGTAGGTGGTGTAAGTTATTTTAAGCAAAAAAAGCGCAATATTTATACAATAAAACAAACGAGGTAAATAAATAAAAATACAATTATAAATACCAGTTATAGTAAATATATAATCTTAATAATTCATAAATAAGAAGATAAAAATGTATTTGAGGCATCTTGTACTTTTAATAGGATATTATTTATAGCTAAAATATAGTATTCTCTAAAAGACATGTCTTTTTGGTGGGACTTTCTACCTGCCAGGTCTAAAAAAGTCCCGCTATTCATCAGCTCGGTGTACATTGCCATGTCGGGGTATAATAGGAGACGCGTCAGACAGGTCCTCAGCTTGTCTCAAACACCTCCCCAAAAATTTCCCAAGCTCTCAAAATATTATTATGTGTTAAATCGTTTATCCATCCATAAGATTGCAATGCATTCAAAGCCTATATTCCCATCCCATTCCTCTCCCGTACTATCCTGCTCCTCTCCCGACTTCTTATGATTAATCCTCTACTTATCCCCTCCCCCTCCTTCAAGCCAGCAAGCCATCTCGACACTCAGATGTTGAAGATGTTCATGGGCTGCGGTCAGTCACTTCACATCAGGTGAACAGCATGCCCCGCTTGCCTGCTATGACATAAAAAAATTCACTTCACTTAATTCGTTTGTGCCTCTGGAAAATCCTTGTCATTAATAGACGCGATAGATAGAATGATAACATAATACTAGTGGTTTTTAATTTGCCTTAGGAAAACCTCACCACAACAAAGACGGGATGATAGTTATCTTAGTTTATCTAGATTTAGATAAAATAATTTCGAGGAATTGAAAATGATTAATGCGTAATGATTGAGGTTTCTTTGAGAGTTATAATTTGATACACAAACCTATGAATCATAGGGCGCTCTTATGATATAACTGTTGCTAATTATTGCATACATTTGAAATGAAACTTGTAAATTTTTGAAATCATGTCTTCTTATTTCCTTAAAATCAATACAATATGTATGAAACACACAATAATTTTATAGGACAGGAAGCAAATATGCATAGTGTCATCATAAGTGTTGAACGTATTATATACTAAAACTAGCGACCCGCCCCGGCTTCGCACGGGTTTAATGGATGATATTATACATAAAAACCTTCCTCATGAGTTACTCTATCTATTAAAAAAAACCGCATCAAAATCCGTTGCGTAGTTTTAAAGATTTGAGCGTTCATAGGGACATACAACATGACACATGACAGAAAAAGCGACTTTGTTTTATACTATGTAGTGAAGTACCTAAGCCCAGGCAAATTAGGGTTTTACCTCGGAATGTAGTCAGCTATAGACTTGTAAAAGCTTTAATATGACACAGTAAAACCTGTGCTGTAAAAAACGTACTTGTCGTAGGGTGACAGAGGTAATTTGACTAATTCGCCTGTATTATTGACCTTTCCAAAAGACCAATCGAGGTAAGAAACGGATTTGTGACGTACTACTTTTATTTTTTTAGATTCGCTAAAATATACGTGCCTGGTAATATACGTACGATTTTACTTGAATGAGTATGTTATGATTTTCTTTTCTGCTTAATATATTTTGCGTATATTTAATTAAATTGTTTAACCACTCTACCCATATTTCTTTCTTCTAATGGATTGCCTGGAAGAAATCGCTTATTTTGAAACCATAACCCATTTCAAATCATAGCCCATTTCGCTCATTTTCGAACTTAAGATGTTCTTTTGTCAATAATCCTTAATTAAAAAAATATTTATCAACTGCTCAGATACTTTATCTTGACAGACAACAAAATAGCCTTTCTAGCAAATATTCGAGTGTATATGAAAAAAAGATAGAAGAAGATTAAGGAAATCTTTTTTTCGTATACACTCAAATGTTTGCAAGAAAGAACATTTTGTAGTTGAACACTTGTTGTTTTTATTTCCATTTTTGTATGTGCAATAAATATCTTCATTCATTTCCTATCATTCATTCATTCATAAATTTCAGAAACAAATCCCAAAAAAAAAAATCGGGACGAAAGCATGAAATCTCGAGTCTATTCTGGGTATGGGATGCCCATACTACTCACTATGGTAGATACACGAATTATCTTTCAAACTCTCTTAAGGAAATGTTTAAATAACTCTTTTATAATTGAAAATTTAAGTATATACTCACAGTTCCCAAGAAACGTCTTCTCAATCAAATCGGTTTTCATCAACTCAGTTGCCAACCGGCACCTCGTAAACCGCTTACCACTCACAACACATAGACTAACCAACACTAAATAAACGTTCATACTTCACTATCCACACTATTCATTAAATATTTATAGAGTTATAAACCTTATCTGTACCTATCATCATATAATGGTTATATAAGCATGTGGTTGTATATAAATATAATAACATACACGACTGCCTATCCTAGTCACTGCTCCGATACTATGACTGTAAGAAGACAATACATCAAGTATAGGGAAAACAAATTTATAAAACAAGCTGAGAGCCTGCTTTGTACGCGCGTTGTTAAGAAAACCAAAATTGGTTTACAGCATAATCTTGTAAACTGACATCAAATAAAGCAAGGTAAATAGATAAAGATCAATGCTCTGTCAATTGTATCGATAATTTATCAGTTTTATCTTTTTATTTTGTTACTTAAATATTTACTATAATTTATATTTTGTATTGTTACCTCTTGATGGAACTGCATCTTGATTGATTTGTACATTAAACACTTCACTAGTTCAACATTCGTTTATTTTCTACACTATATGATCCAGCAATTTCTGAAGATGGTGTTCGAAACCGGTCTAATTTGTAATAAATAATTCATATAGTGTAGAAAATAAACAAATGTGGAACTAGTGAAGTGTTTAATGTACAAATAAATAAATATTTACTATCTAAATTCTTTTCAATCTTAATTTTTTTTCATACGAACGGTACACTATACATAGCATCTCAACTATGTTTTCCGAGGTCAGGGTTGCTGATTTTTATGCTGTATTACGTAGTCTAAATACTAGTTTCTGGGAAACGCGGAACAGTAATAAGACGCTTATCCAGGTTGTATCCTCAGAGTACAATATTTTTTATAAACATTGGCATGCCTCGGTCAAGAAATAAGCGGTAACATGTATAATAGTATTAAGTAAAATGTATAAATAACTGAATTGTAATATGGGTACCAGAAATAAACAATTATTATTTATTATTATATCAGCACCGTACGCATCTAATTAACTAATTGTATAGAAAATGCAATGCAAAAAATTTTACGATCCGTGAAATATGATGCAACCGATGCAGCTGATATGAGGACGCTTAGCATAAAACGACGAATAAGAAAACAAAAATAAAAATGGCTAAAGATTCCTACTTTTGTGAAATGACGTAGGTTTTTGAAGAGGGCAGTTATAGTTACAGTTCGCAATGAAAGCATATAAGGCTCACGCTTCACGGCAATGCTTGTAAACCCAAAGAACCCAAGACGAATTAGAATACTGCTTCTATAAATTTCAATAATAAATATTATCCTTACTAGTCTGACCCATTTTTTCTCATCCCAAAAACGACAATCAAACCCAGGTCCTATCGGTTCCAAACGCAACGACGCTAACCACTGAACTAATGATTTTTGTTAAGAACTGTAAGAACGTGTATCTATGTCGATTTTAAAATATTGCATTAAATAGATTTAAAAATAAAATATTTATACTTACATGATATAACATGTAATAAGGAAAATTTATAACCGCATAGATATCAATTTGCAATAATGAGCACTTATATAAGATAATTGTGCTATTTCTATATATAGGTATTAACATATTGTGAATATATTATAACGGATAACAATATTGAAATAAAATATCAACTTATTATACAGACATATTTTTTAATTTTTTAAATACATTTATAGCCAATTATTTTGAAACATTTCATCATAATTTATACATAATTTACTTTTTGCTGCTGTAAACAAATAGAAAATAGTCTTAATAATATTATGATAGTGAGCATTACAAACATTATAGCATAACTATGGTAAATAGTAAGCAACTCAAATATTTTTCTAACCATTTTTTTAGCCTCTACAAAAGAAATATTAAAAATGTAATTAAGCTGTTTCCTAACCTACACTCATAGTACGGCATCTATAGTCATCTGAAAACACTCAAAAGATTGAAGGAAAATAGTGAAATATTGCATCGCAAACACTTTTACACAATCCTAACGGTCAACGAACCCTTACTCACGTCTACTTCAAATTCAAATTCACCCATCTGTCAACCTTTACTTCAATCGGTTCCAATAAAAACTCAAAGAAGATATTAATATTTATCATACGAGTGCAAACGTATTACAAAGATTGGTTAGTCTAGACGAGGGTTACTTATGTGCTGTTTGGCTTCGTCTTTGAGGATTTAGCACGATTTATGGGCTTCTAGATTGGTAATAATCTATGGTAGGAAAATAAAACCTATTGAACAAGTATAGACTAAAATTTATTGAAAATATCGATCCTGTAATAAATAATCTAAGGAAGGAAAACAAAAATGAAGCTATTGAACAAGTATTGACTGAAATTTATTGAAAATATCGATCCTGTAATAAATAATCTATGGGAGGAAAATAAAAATGAAGCTATTGGACAAATAGAGACTGAAATTCATCTAAGTTATCGATCCTGTAATCTATGGGAGAAAAATAAAAAGGAATCTTATGCTATAACCTATAGACATCAATCCTGTGTCTTAATAATCTATTTGCCATTTGAACTAATTTTGTACAATGTTTTAAACCTTCTATTCATGTAAAATAAAGGTCCCCACTCTGAAATACCACAGTTTTACTTTCAACACTAGAAAAAGTATCACTATGATGATTATGCATACAGCATTTTTGATACCTTTCAACATTCAAAAATTTGGTAGCTGATGGATACCGTATCTATAAATTCAATTAAAATGAACCCAAAAATATTTATTTAACATTTAAGAATATTCAAATCATTTGCAACATATATTTTTTATATCAATTGATTGAAAGTTCCAAGCTATGTCATTAAGTAATTTGGAACATTTTTCTCAATAAAGGTTTAATACTAAACTCGAAGGTGTCTATCAAGTTAATAGGCAATTTAATAAAATACGCGTATATTAAAACGGTACTCATTTTATCGTTTCCCAAATACAACCCTTGTCGATTATTACTTTGACGAACACAGTCACGAAGAAAATGGTATAATTTTAATGTATTACAATAATAGCGTACTCCGCGATTTTACCCCCCTTTGAATATGTCTACCATAATCAGAAATAAGTATTAAACCTATCTAATAGTTTTAAAGATTAGCGATTAGCATTTAAGATAACAAACAGAAAAAAATCATTTTCGCTGAATAATATTCAGATACGAAATGATGTACGGCTACGATTCTAATATGATTCAAAAACGTATATCATTAACGTATATATTGTTGTTAATATAAAAAATCCGAACAAAACTTTAACAAACATATCAAATAGCCCGTATTTCTTCAGTTCATTTCCACTCACCAGTACCTCGAAATAACCTTAAAAATTCGTACTCCAATAAATCACTTCTCAACAGTCCAACATGGATGAAACTTTCCAAGTCTTCGACCGGATCCTTTCCTTCGCGGGAATTTCCATTTTCGCTAAGCGCAAGTGGAATTCCAAAGGATGGCTGATATACCAGACTTTCAACTTCTTACTCGGTTTCTTCACTTTTATTTTCACCTCGGTTTTCGTGATATCAAACTTATCCGATCTGCTTTTATGCATACAAGGCGCTTGTATCTGGACTACAGGAGTGATTATGTTCATTTCTTTGGGAATTTGTTTGATTTTCAAAAAGGATTTCGAAGGATTCGTTAACGAAATGGCGTTTGAAGACCGTGCACTGGATATGCCTATAGTTCAGTACGCGATGTCATGTCATGTCAAAGGGAAATGTCATGAGTTGAAGTGTCTCGTGATGCAGACGCAGGAGAAGGTGTTGAAGCTGACTCGGATGTTGTTGAAGACGTACGTGGCGAGCGTATGGTTGTGTGCGACGCTGTATCTGTGTGGGCCGATATATCGCATGTATGTGAGGGAAGATGACTCTTTGAGACTGTTAGGTAACATGTTTATAATGATTCTGTAGCATATTTTATGGCCAGGTTAGGCGGAGCAAATCAAAAAACGCCATCCACCCGCTTTCATTATATTCATCATACCCGTGTAATAAATTAAAGGAGCGATTGTATTCCTTTCAGCATTTGATATGTGGTTTCCATGGAGCCTTGATGACTTCAACGTGTATGTGGCATCGTTCGCGTTCCACGCACATGCTGGCTATTTATGTTGTATTGGTATGTCTTTGACGTTATTTTATTATTTAAAAACTAATAACAGTTAAGTTCAGATTTTATACTTCTATTGGTTGGAAGTTGGATCTTTGAATATTATTTACTGAATAATACAAAATCAGTTGAACAATTTAAGATGAAATTACACGCAAAGATAGTTGATAAACGAGGATACATATCTTATCAGATACGTACCAGTGAAGTCCCGTGTACCTTATTTGGGCTACGGGGCAGATGGTAAATCCGTTTGACTGATCAATTTATTTCGATACAAGAAGTGCTCAGCCTTTTGTAGTAGGTCAAGTCTCTACCGGGGATTAAACCCAAAACTTCTCAGCAGTATCGCGTAACTTGCTAACCACAGAACAAACGAGGCAGTAAGATTGGATAGTATAGTGTAGACATTGGATAGTAATGTTGGTTGCAGAAGCTTGTAAACTAGTAATAAAAACCAGCTATATGCGAGTTGAATACATGCACGAAAGGTTCCGTACCTCTAGGAGCTGTTATAGTGGCAACGAAAATACATCATTTGTGAAAATTTCCTAAGCTATCACGGTTTACGAAATATAGCCTCATAATAGACAGACAGACAGACAGCGGAGGCTCAGTAAAAGGGTCCCGTTCTTACTCTTAGGTACAGAATCAACTAATATAAACTTTCAGCCTACCCCGGTTTCCAAGCAATGGTTATACTTCTCGTCTGCCAAATAATTCGACAGCTGCAGATCATAACATTTGTACTCACAAACCTGGATGATATAATGCTGGAGATTTCGAAGCAAAGAGATAAGAGGTGGCAGGCTGGATGTTCTTCTGTTTTCTCACAGTGTGTGAGGCACTATGTACAAACAAAAAGGTATGTGAGGTTTTATATAAAACTAGCCGCTCCATGTTTCACCCGCGTATTTAAGTATAAAATAAACAAAGTTTCCTACATACTTTCATCCCCTATTGGATAGAATTGATCAACATTCTTTCTAAGTTGATGCCTGCGTCAGAACATCTATCTGCATACCAAATTTCAGCCCAATACGTCCAGTGGTTTGAGCTATGCGTTTATAGATCACTATATGAGTCAGTATACCTTTGAATTATATATATAAGGATATTTTATAAATAGTAATATATTATAATTATAGCAGATACAGGGAATACAGATAAACGCAGATGTAACCGCGGGGCCCAGCTAGAGTTTAATAAACCGCGTTTAAAAACCCTTAAAAGCATTTAATTAAAAAAATACTAATAATGAAAAATGTATATGCATAATGAAATTGTATCATGTTTTATATGTTCTTCTTATTTTACCATACTGAATGTAAATTCAAAAACTAAGATTTCAATGTTAAAAGTGTCCTTCGCTGTATTTCTTACTAACCCAAAGTTTTTATAGCAATTACAGAAGAATATCCTAGAATGGTGTGTGTTTTAATCTTAACTAATTTGAGTAGAAATACATTCAATTATAGAAAAAAATGATGAAGAAAGTTTGCACGTTTTATATTCAAAGTTTAATAATTAACATTCTGCCTACAGGAAATTGGATCTTTGATTTTTCCTTTAACCCTTAAAGTCAATAGTATATTACATTAGCATTGTTTTTTAAAAAACCGGGAGTTTTATGATCATAGTAATATGTTCTTTGTGTAGTATAAAAGACAGGAGGATTAAAACTAAACGCTTTCTCAGATAATATAATAAGTATAAAATATTGAATTTAAATACGTTAGTTAAATACAAAACATCAAATAAACATTTCTGCTCAATTTAGTTTAGTTTAATACACATCGCACACATATTAGTTTCAAGATGTCCGTCCAACAGATTCGCCAATCGGCTTAATGTAATTTGCCAGCCGTTCTATTTGGCTTTGATCCTCGTCGCAATAATGTTAGTATGCGTTTGCTCTGTGAAGATTGCAGTTTCGGTAAGTCTTTACTACTTATTGAGCGAGCGAAGCGTGGTCTCAGTGGAGATGCCTTGACCATTGTATGTTTGTATGTAAGTATGAAAAACTTTGTCCGTCAATAACTTGATTACTGTTTATACGATCATGATTAAATTTCTCAGGCAAATAGTTTAGACAAAATAAAATCTCGGGTTCGGACATGAGTGAAATCAAAGTAAATGTCATATAGGTAAATTTTTGTCCGAGGTTATCTGCAGTACAGTTTATCCGATCTAGATAAAATTTTGTACTCATAGACAAAAATTCTTATCCATAAAGATACCCCATGTTGTTTGGAGTATGATCATTAAAATTGTCAAATATATCTATAAAGTTACATGTATATAGCAGTAATAGACTGAAGTACTTAATTTCTATAATTCTTAACTAGACTAGTAACCTTAACCATTTACTATCAGACGCTCAACACATACAGCTAACGTATCCAAAGCAATCAGACTATACACCAGATGAGTCTACCATACACTTTCCATACACAAGGACTCTTGGATTACTAGTTCTCACCCAAGACCTTCTCACATACGATCGAATATTCTGAAATACATTTATAGGTCTACTAAACCATCAACAAACATCGATATTGATAATTCCTCCTCATATCATTTACTATGATAAAGACAAATGTATCTAGTAGCACTGACGACTACACAAAGGATCTTTAACTTCAACTCAAATTATAATAATAATAAAACTCTTTATATGCAATATACCAAAGCATGAAGAAACATACATAAATCAGCTTTATCACTAAAGAAAGATAGAACCTTAAGTTAAATGAATTGGGCACTTTAGAGTCTTAAAAAAAAAACATTTTTAAGCAAAATTGCTGATTTTGCTGTAGGATGACTGCACTGTATGAAATCAATAATTGAAAATTGCATATTATTCAAGGTTCAGCAACATAAAACCCTCTATACTATTTAAAAGGATGTAACAGAACGTTCATAAGATTCACAACCTACACTTATTCTATAATATACAATCACGCTGATGGACTTGACAACAGTTCCGATAATTCTCCCTCACATCGTTTACTATGAGACGTTCAAAATAGCCCCAATCTTAGTCAGCAATGAGACTGACAACCGCAAACTATACGCCAGATGAGTCCAACGTAATTACATCACCAGGTTCCGAACCCTCGTCCCACAATTATCTAGGTACGTGCTGTAATCTCCACCGATTTGTCTTTAAAACAAAAATCACGATTACGTTCTTGTACCATCTAGTGTATTGTATATTTTTTTTGGGA
This sequence comes from Phoebis sennae, assembly GCA_001586405.1. Classification (NCBI taxonomy): domain Eukaryota; kingdom Metazoa; phylum Arthropoda; class Insecta; order Lepidoptera; family Pieridae; genus Phoebis; species Phoebis sennae. The sequence goes on along the minus strand of LQNK01000823.1, from coordinate 223,840 downwards.
ATAAATGTTTTCTATTCTATTCTATTCTACTCTTAAAGCTTGACTTAATACAATTCAATTCAAATAAAAACAAACATATTTTGGCTCTCAAGATGACATTTTAATTATTATTTAAATGCTCTGTCGTGGTTGTCTCTTAAATCAAAATAGCAAATGGAGATAATTCTCCAATGTAATGAGCAGTTAATACTGCTCATTACAATTTTTCTGTAGTACGAAATAATCCTAAAATAGAGAATTCATCGTTTGAAATAATTTGATTTTTTTCTCAAAGAAACTGTAGATATTATTTTAGATCCTATATTTTTATTGATATATAAAGATCTATCTTATATATAAAGTTTGCAGAATGCAGGAATAATAGACCCATAAAGCTAACCTCATATACTCTAAAAATATGGGAGAAGGTTATCATCATGAGATGAAATAAAATTGTTAGTATTTTTTTTAGTATTTCTGCAAATCAATGCGGGTTTATAAACGGTATAAGTACATCAGACGATATTCACACTATTCTGTGACCTCGCTTCGTCCGTTCAATTAATTTAAGCTTTTTCTTAATTTCGAAATTCTCAATCAAAATAATATAAATAATTAAACGAGAGGTCTAATTTTAATGAAAGTTTAATTAAAATTTGTTTTAGCACAAATTAGCGCTGGATACAATGAAGTATTACGTTCACGAATTCTGTTTTATTCTTGTGGTTTTCATGTTTTGTTTCCTTGGCCAACAAGTTGAGAATCAGGTGAGAAATTGTTTTAATACATATTTCATTTTTATACAAATAAATCCTAAAGGTTAAATAAAAATCTGCAAATTATCGCAAAGACGATATATACCATTTATTTATACATAATTGTTTAACCTATAATTTATGGAAATATTTTTATCTTTCAACATTACGGCTTTTCACGTATTAAATCTTATGGACAACAATTTGAACTGACAAGCGAATCTAGTCGCTCTCAAAAAAGGCATAGTAGTATTTTCGGGATAAAAACTATCCTATGTCATTCCTGGGGTTTCAAAGAATCTCTGTACAAAATGTCATCCAAACCTTACCTGTAATTTCGGAGCCCATTCAATACAAATCTTTCCTCTTTATAATATTATAGTACATATCATCAATTACAGTGTGAAAAGCTCGACGCAGCAGTAACAGAGAAATGGTATATCTACGACAAGCAACACAAAACAAACGTAGTGATTTTCAACATCGCGATCAGTCAGAGGATGCCGATCCACATCTTTGGGTCCATCCCACTTTCCTTGCCTACATTCACTTGGGTAAAATCTTAATCTTATTTATATTTTATTAATTCTACAATTAATTCATACAGTTAGTAAATATAACAATACAAAACAGAATGAGACCTGCAGACCTAAATTAAGATAAAATCTTGTGCCGCACATGTATAGACTTCTATATTTAAATTCACACAAGACTTTTTTTGTTTAAGTTAAAATAAATCTATATAATAATAATATAAGCTTTAATCATGCTTTAGTTCTCAAAATATCTACTAAAACTTTTAAGAATTTAAAGTCAATATTAATTCTGTAAAATTAAATGTATGAATTAATTGAATGAGTGATATGTGTTTCCTGAATTTGTATTATGTAGTTTAAAATACCAAAAATAGAAGGTTACCACATTTTATTACAATAGTTTAAATGTTTTATGAAAAAAGAATCAGTATGATATTCAAATCTCTTTCAAATGCTGCAATATTATTCATACTCATAATTTTCTTTAAGGTTTTTCAGTACTAGACTAAGTATGGACATGACTTGTCCATAATAAAAGAATGTCCTAGAAAAATCTCAATGGCGACTTTATTCACATCTTTTATATGTATAGTCTAGTAGATCTTTTATACCATAGTTAAATTCCTTTCTCTTTCAGTTCATCAAAACTGGGATGTCATTCTTTACACTAATGATGTCAGTCTTAGAGACATAGAAGGATGTCCATTTAAATCATTAAAAGATTAAATTAAATGATTTCTTGTAAAGCTTCTACTCATGATACATTTACTTTGAAAAACTTTTTATAACGAATAGTGACGTGCAATAAAACAAACGCTTATTACCAGAAACTTGTTTTTCATTAATTCTTCATTAATCTTGTTATTCCTTCTTATCTAAATATTAATACTTGAAGTAAAAACTTTGGACATCTTTTTACGAAAGTTGCGCAGACGAAGGAGTATTGAATTAGGCACACTTATAATTTATATATAGGGGAAATGTAGAAGGTTGATATTTTTCAATAATAATGCATAAAGTACATTAAATCAATAAAATATTACACACACTTCACGCATATGTTTCACCCAAACAAACATTTTTTACTCGCATACATACTACTTGTAATTTAAATTTATTAAGGTCTAATTTCGACCACTGAGCAACCACTAGTATTGAAAAATATTTAGATAGAATTTTCTAACCCTCCACGTTTAATAAACCTCATAATTACTTTGTAAAACTTATGTAAGAAAAGTTATTAAAATAGAATTACGTCTATTTAAACGCAAATGTACCAAAATTATTAAACAAATATCAAAGCGAATGTTCCGGAATTGCTAACTGCAGTTTGCGCTAAGCTGAGATTTGTTTGTGGTTAATGTGTACACAGGTTAGGGCTTCGGTGGAATTCATTTTAGACTAACTACAATTAATTTGTGCATACTTAGGATCTTGACTAGTTTTATACATTTTTGCAGCTCTTCGCAATAGTTTTTTATTAACTAAGATGAATATCTTTTGTACAATAAAGTGTTATAAATAAAAAATAAAAATAAAATAAGATTTTTTCACTCGATTCTTTGAGTTATAGCAGTATTAGCGCAGTGGGTTCGATCCCCACGAGTAGATAATTATTATGTGAGTAACTGTGTGTGAATTTTATTAAAAATTTTGTAGGGGAAAAAGTACCTGTGATAAAAGATTGAATTAAAATATATAAGGCAAACAGTTACCCTTTTTAAAGAGCCTCTTATTTACAAATTTGGATAGAAAATGAACGTAATAATAAGGTACCAAATTTCTTGGAAATCTGTTCAATAATGTATAATATAAGTATTTTACTTCCATACACCGTTATAATATCAACATAAATTAAACTCTTATTATATTCCCTTTAATAATACGAGCAAGTGTTTCAAAGAGGTGTCAATCAATATTATCACAATTATAATAAAGCATATGATAAGTTCTCAAAGCTTTATTTATTTTATGATTTTTTCGGAGCCTTTGAAGATTATAATAAAGAGTACAATTCCAAGGAAAAGTGAGAAATATTTTCTATTTTATTTATTAAATATACAATTTTAGCCAGCTACATATTAATAAACTTTATTTATGAAATCGATTTTGAAAAGTCATCATCAGGGTTTACATCAACCGGTTGTAAATTAAATAAAGTTTATTAATATAATTATGTGAAAATAGTGTGAAAAAGACTTATTTTTTTTCATTTTCATAAAGATTAGACTACTTGATAGAGTGTTTTGCTACTGGAAAGCAGTCTATCAAGTACATATATTTGTCTATTTATAAAAAATATTATAGCATTGATGCTGATTTTTAATGATTTCTTATTAGTGTAAAAAGTTTTGTCCTTCAGAGATGAAGGAAAACGTACAAGTCGCACAAGAGACCAAAAGATAAGTATTATTTCAAAATTACTAATTAAAAAGGCACTCATCTTAAAACAAGAAAATTGAGAAAAGAGTTTTTCAGGTTTTTAATGCAGACAGCAGAGATTATAGCTAGTCATAAAGTTGATCTTCGTACTGATCTTAAATCAAAGAAATTAAAACGGTAATATTTTAAGAAATCGCTTGCTGCACAGAACTGTACAAGAAAAATATATAAAATCGTAACCCTTTATTACTTTTAATACATTCTCTGACATTATGGAGAGAACATTTGAAGTATTCGATTGGATTCTATCCATAGGTGGAATAACGATTTGGGCTAAACACAAATGGCATTCAAAGGGCTGGCTAGCGTTCCAAATGCTGAACGTATTTTTGGGCTTTCAAACGTTCCTCTTTGCCCTCATTTTCGTTATAATAAACATGACGAATCTTCTACTTCTCATACAAGGCGCGTGTATTTTGTTCACTGGCTTCGTCATGTTCACATCGTTATGTGTGTGTTTCTTTTTCAAAAACGATTTGCAGGGATTCATAGAGGAAATGGCTTTCAATGATCGCACCTTGGATCTGCCTTTGGTTCAGTATGTTTTGAATCTGAATACGACGAGCGGAAAGTTGTTTGAACTGAAGTGTCTTATAAAGGATTCGCAGGAGAAAATGGCAAAGTATGCGAGGATTTTCGTGCAAATTTATACGGGGTCTGCCTGGCTGTGCTGCACTTTGTATATTTGTGGACCGATCTATGTGATGTGTGTAAGGGAGGATGATTCTTTACGACTATTAGGTAAAACATATTTTTATAAGATAGACGGCAGTTAAAGTGATAAATCAGCGTTGTCTATGAATATGTTCACCTCGTAGATTTGCGTATATATTGTCCAATTTAAATAAAGAAGCTGAAGATGAAGATTTTATTTGTATAAAGAAAATTATTTATAACTAGCTGAGCTCCACGATTTCACCTGTATATATCTCCCGTTCCCGTATTTTCGATAAAAGTACTATGTCCTTTCTCCGACTTTAAACCATCTCTGTACCAAATTTCATCCAAATCGGTCCAGTGATTTCGGAGCCTATTCAATTTAAACAAATAACAAAAAATATATTAGATAAAAAAATGTGAAACATGGTGAAATTTTGTTAGTTTATTTAAATGTTTTTTTGCGTCTGAATCTTTATTTTTATTAAAATAGTGTGAAGTCCCGTGTTCCCTATAGAACATGGAGCGGAGGCTAAATCGCGGGTCAATTTTGATTTAGCGGCAAGTAGGTGATCAGCCTTGTATGCTTTGCCAGACTGATACTACTTTCTTAAATCTCCGCCGAAAATCGAACTCAGGAACTCTTATTTGTAACGCCTTATGCGGCACCTAGCTTAGGCCAACCACTGAACCAAGAAGGCGGTTTATTTACATCTGTATTATAACATTGTAACTAATAAAATATTATTTTAGCATTCGATATGTATATCCCCTGGAGTTTGGAAAACATTCCCGTGTATATAGCTACGTTTGCTGTTAACGCATATGAAGGGTATCTTTGTGGTGTTGGTATGTTTTTATTCGATATCATTTCTGACTAAGCTTGTATTTTTTGTCTGCTTTGAAAATATTATATTTTTTTAACAATTATCGTCACAAAAAGTAAAAATAATTGTTTAAAACCTCACCAAAACTACATTTAAATTAAGGTCCAAGTAATTGCAGAATTATCAAGGAATTCAAGTTGGTTTTACTACAGCTTTTTAAAAATTTTATTCTTTCCAATATGTTATTCTCAAGAATATATTGGAAAGAATAAAACTACACTATAAAAATATAAAAAAAAAATAAAATTAAATATTCCTGGATATTTAACACAACGCCATCTAGTCCCAAACTAAGCAAAACTTGTACTATGGAAACTAGATAACTGATAAAGTGATAACTAGATAACTTAAACATCCTTTTTTTTGTAAATACATACATAATATAGATAAATTAACATCCAGACAGTAGAAAATTAAAATGTTCATCACATCATAATTTTCTGCTCGTGGGATTCGAACCCACACCCTCTGGCGCAATAGACCATTGCTGAACCACTGCGCCAATCGGGTCGTCAATTTACTATAAGGCTTAATGAGTGGATATTATGGTATCATCAGATAGAAGACGTTAAGACGGTTCAGAGAAATATATTTCATGTAAAGTAAAAGTGCAAGGGCCATTCGGAATCTTAACTTCAATCGTTGATTGCGATTTTCCGTCTTCTATCGGCAGGTGCCCTATTATGTACTCATTACGCCACACCCTATACATATTGAACTTTGAAAAAAACATCTATTATTTGACACTAACATTAGCTCCTATATATTATGTCATAATTTCAGCTCTATGCAGTTTAAAATCAACAATAGCACTATTAGTCTATCAAATAATCCGCCAGCTCGAAGTGATAACCTTCACCCTTACGTACCTGGATGACATGATGCTGGAAATCACGATGCAGAGGGACCAGAGGTGGCAAGACGCCTGTTCCTTGGTCCTGTCTCAGTGCGTGGACCATTATGTGAAGACTAAACGGTAGGAAAATACGATTTCACTAGTTTTAGTAGCACATCGCTGTCAATAAGTCAGTGAGCACCTCACTGAAAATCAGCGTGGCTACGCTGAGTGGGCGGCCGTTTTACACCACACACTATGCATATATGTATCACCAAAATATTTGATTGTTTTTTTTATTGTGTGTTGTGAATAAATGTTTTTTCTTTCTTTCTATACATGTTGTATTTTTGAAGGAATAGGACCTGGCTGGGTATTGCCGGTTAGTTAGGTAAAAGAATGATTTTTACATATTTTTTTAAGAAACAAATTGAGTCATGACTATTTTTAACTTTTTAAACGTCTATCTCAGCCATAAATATTTGATTTTTTTATTAAAGTCTTGGATCATTAAAGGTTATTCTAAAATTGACATCGAATTAAAAACTAATCAAAATTCAATTATAATAAGCAAATCTTAATAATGCCGAGCATTCTGTGAAATATTGCACTATGTTCTTAGGGCGGCCCTGAGGCCTTTTCCTTTTTCATCAAATCCCACCATTATCCTTTCCTTATCTCCTCCGCAACTGCGACGCTATGATGCTGTAGATGTTCATGAGTTGCGGTCTTTGACTTAACATCAAGGAAACCGCATGTTCCGCTTGCCTGCTCTAGCATACAAAGAAATAATAAAAGATAACATGTATGATGACAATAATATCAGAGGTTAATAATTTCCATCCCCAGATTCCTCAATCGGCTGAATGTAATATGCCAGCCATTCTATTTGGCTTTGATCCTGGTAGCAATCGCGATTGTTTGCGTGTGTACGGTTAAAATTGCTGTTTCGGTGAGTCAAATTAAATTTTAAAGGTAGCATTGTCCATTCGCTCGGGGATAGTTCGGGATCTATATCTCAATGAGAGGCATCTCATCACATTATCCATCTGCCTGCCTGAAGCCTGTAGGGTAATTCGGGTAAAAAAACTAACTTCAAATACGGTCGTTTCTATTGATTGACTCTCACACATTAAAACAACTGTTGGACTGTTGCGTTTTTCAGTTTTTGAACGCCGATCTAAAAAATATTAAACAGATTTGCTATTTCTATAGTGACTATATCAAGTAACTGTTCCGCGCGAATTGAAAAAAAATACGGTCAAAATGAAAAACTCCTTTTTTAAGTCGGTTAAAAGCGTCTGATTTTCTTATATCTTCATATTTTTCAGCATGGTATTACAATAGATGCAGTAAAGTATTGTCTCCACGCACTGTGTTTTATCGTAATTATCCTTTTGTTTTCATTCTTGGGACAACAAATCGAGGATCAGGTACATTAATAATATTTTTAATTTCGTTGATGCACTTAATTGATATGAAATACACTTATTGTATAGTATCTTAAAGTTGGTAAATATTTCCTTATTCTTCATGAACGATAAATTAATTATTGATATGAATATAAATATGCCCCAAAATTCAAAATTTTTATTTCCAAATCACAAACCTTCGAAGCGTCGAAGGTTATTTATATCTAGATAATTAATATTTTTAGGTACAGTGGTACGTATATATAGCCTACCGAATCAGTGGATTCGGTAGGCTATATATACCGACAAGAACCTACAAGAAACTCGAGTAGTTGCTCTTTTCAAAACGTTTTGTTCACATTTAATTATAATATTCTCACTAATCTAATATATTATTTGCCTGCATGACTTCATCATTTATTTCAGTGTGAGAAGCTAGAAGTGGCCGTAATGGAAAAATGGTATATCTACGACCAAAAACACAAAATCAACGTGCTTATATTCAATATTGCGCTCAGTCAGAGAATGCCAATGTACATTTTTGGATCTATCCCGCTTTGCCTACCGACTTTTACTTGGGTAACGTAAAAATCTTAAGAAATATAGAACTAATGTTAACTTATAATCAAGCATTTTTAAGTCAATCAATAAAAATAATAATCCAAAAAATAATATGAAAAAAACAATAAAGAACGACCACATTGATGCATTGGATATGGCAATGGTCTATTGTGCCGGTGGGTGTGGGTTCGATCCCCACGAGTAGAAAATTGTTATGTGACTGATTGTAATTTTCTTCTGTCTAGATGTTAATTTATTTATAGTATGTATGTATTTACAAAAGTATGTCTATCAGTCATCTAATTTCCATAGTACAGTCAGAAGCATATATATCTGACCATGGGTAGATTAGCAAAAATTTCTACAAGTTTTGCTTAGTTTGGGACTAGATGGCGTTGTCTAGGAATATAATTAATATTAAATATATTATGTCTGTTACAAAGACTTGTTTTCCTTTCAGTTCATGAATACTGTGATGTCATTCTTCACGCTGGTGATGTCTGTGATAGAGACGTAATAAGTAATAATATAAAGAAGAGAAACCATTATGTATTTATTTTTTCGTAGTAATATCATATTTATAGAAAAAATATTTGTTTTAATTTATAACACGTGCGGTTTCACTCACACATATTAACTAGCTGTGCCCCGCAGTTCCACCCGCATATTTAACCCGTTCTCGTGGGATTAAAAGTATACTAAATCCTTCTCCTGGTCCTAAGCTCCAGGTCCAGCAGTTCTCGAGTGTTGTGTGTTCTCTATAAGTGTTGTAACAAACCCGTTTTTGTTTTATATATGTAGATCTTTAGTATGGGTAAAATAACTTTTTGTATAACGCCAGTAGCCTTCTTCATAAACCTGCTTCTTATAGTATAACTAAAATAACGTGTTACTCCTAGCTTAAATGACTTATACTCAATGTTAAATATATATTTTTATTAACCTTGTTTTCTGTGTAAATTTATGAAAGTAAAATATTGTTTTATGTTCCTTTTATTATTAATTATTACTTTATTTTAGTGTAAGACCGTTTTAATTTTTGGTTTTGGTAATCATTATAAGGCCCCGCAAAACAGACTAAGCCTAGTGCGAGGTCCATTGATAATATTTTTAAAAAATTTAAATTTTTTATCCGGCAAATAAATATATTTTTACTTTTTTATTATTTTTTTTTTATAATCAGAAAGATTTTCAAATAAATCGAAAGGTTTCTAAGTTTATCTTCATAAATCGCGTTAAAACAAGCAAAAAACATTTCCTGTCCTTTAAATATAAAGCAGGGGTAAGCTACTTGATCAGAGATAAGATTGGCTTTTTACTTATACCCCGTGAGACCTACCAATGATATTCTATATTAATCTTCTGAAAATTTTAACTGAATGACCGATTGTGATCAACAATTCAAATCCATTTTCTGGTATCACCTTCTCTTTAATTTCGCCCTGGAATTTTTTTTATAAAGCCTGTTGCTACAAAAATAAAAATTATAATCAAAGTTATATTTTGACCTCCTTAACACAAAGAAAATTCACCAACAACAAAAACTTATTGCGCAATTTTTTCTTTAAAACTACCATCACTTTAATTTACCTTATGGGAACTAAAGGAGCTTTTGTGTCTCTTTTGAAACCAGCCGAGCTTCATAAAAGACCAGCGGAGAGGTACCTCAATGCACTACAACACATTTTAGTGAAAGTACTTCAAGATGGCGGCAGAATTAGTTGAAAATCATTTTTGATTGATTATTAAAAAATAAAATACTTTTTAAATGATTTTAAGCGCGGTTTATTATACATTATTATACACATTAACTCGACTTCACCGCCTTTAAAATCCTTTAAAAAGCATTTTATTTAATACTAGCTTTCCGCCCGCGGCTTCGCACGCGTGGGCTACTAATTTCTGTATTTTTAGAGGAGCACAACAAAAGTTTAAAAAAATTACGATCGCAGGACCAGTGATATATGCGGGTGTCTATAGTTTTTTTAATAATTTTCTATGGAAATAGGTTTGACCAAAATCTCACAGAGCGCGCGCCTCTCTAAAAATACAGAAAATAAAAGTCCACGCGAGCGAAGCCGTGGGCAGAGAGTTAGTTATTTTTTGAAGGTTTTTGAGGATTCATTGAGTGTTTTAACGTCTTAATCTATAAGTTAAGAGTATAAAAAAGCATGTCCGCAACTCAACCAAAATCTCATAATCACGTGGTATGACATTTTCACGACTTTAGGAGCTTTTATCTCAAAAAATATTTACTTAAGCAAAAAACGCATTTAGAAACCTCTATTTTATTTTCAAAGACCTATCCAATGACACCTCATTTAATGATGTACTCGTATATTTATTTCTTTACCCTCCATTTACATGTATGGGAAGCCACCCCTAAATATATTTTTTTCAAATAAAATGTGGCCTATAATTTGCACCTAATCATGATCTATCAACATATGAAAATTTATCAAAATCTGCCTGGTGGTTATTGCGTGATTGACGAACATACAAACAGATAAACAGACAAACAGACAAACAGACAAACAGATAAACAGACAAACAGAAAAAAAAATTCTAACCATGGTTTTGGTATCTATAGAACATACATATTGCATACCAATTACTCTTTTTGAAAAATATTCAATGTACAGAAATGGTTCGGTTACTGTTTTATTATATGTATAGATAGAAGTACTCGCCTTAAAACAAAACAAGTAAATACTACTTTATAAAAAACAGTTTTAAGGTTTACCTTACAGAGTAATGTAGTAATGCTATCATAATCATATCCTTGGGGTTTGTAAATTTTTGGTTATAAAAAAACTAATGAAACTAAAAAAGCAAGCTTCGACTGAACTTCATTACTAATATAGCGTATTTCAGTCTTCTAAGCCCTCTTACACATCAGATATAATCATCTTTCTAGAAATTAATAAACTCAAATTCAGTACAAAGATACGCTTAAAGTCAGGCCACCTATTCAAAAATGCGAATCCGATCGGAAAGTATCAAAAGTCACAATAAGATTCATACAGAAATTTCGACGGAAACCTCTTCACTCCGACTTAAATCGGATTTGTGAATCAGTACCCAGTAATCATATAAATATTAGTTATATGGAATATCAAAGGTCTTATAGCTTCAACCATTTTAACTCACATCAAGACTACAAGACTATAACACATCCCAAAAGAAAGATTGTTATAAAATTTAAAAAATATTTCTATAGAAAACGAAAATAAACTTTAGGAATTAAAATCTAACGTGGACTTCGGGTAACATCTTGTTTTGAAATAAAAACTGTCGCAGTACAGATTTCTGACGCTTCAAAACAGACGCCATTAAAACGAAATTGCTAGTGCTTACAGCAACGGAATTAGACTTAGATCCAGGAAAGGCAATTTTAAATTGTCTCGTAGCTTTTGACTTCCATTTACTGTAATCTTATGCACAAAACATACTTAATATAAAATTAAAAGACAAAATTAAGGTAAAAACCATTAGAAAACAAACCAATATTATAGACATAAAATACCGAATCAAACAATTGAAATGGAAGTGGACAGGACACCTAACAAGAAGCAAGATAGAAAAATGGACAAAAGAAGTAACAGAATGGTGCCCTAGAGACAGAAAGAGAAGAAAGGTCGGCAGTATCAAAGATGAGAAGACGACATATAGCAGGAGGTTGTTGGATGAGAAAAGCAAGGGATATGGAGAACACTTGGGGAGGCCTATGCCAAAAGGGAAGACAATCTAGAAACCGGTGTCTACTGAAATAAATAGTTATGAAAATTAACATATGATATCGTCAATAAAGGCTTATTATTATTATATGCACAAAACACGAACGAATCCTTGCGTGAAACAGTAAATAAAAACAAAATAATGATTATATCCTCATCTGTTTCTTCCATTTGTGTTAATGGAGTCGTAAATACTTTTTACCGCCACGAGTAAATCTTTATCGGATAAACCCAGCTCACAATTTAAAGCACTTCTTTCTTAGAGTGTTTTTGTTTCATGTTATCCACCTCATTAAGTTTGTATTTTGGTAAAATATAATTTACAGGAATATTTCATCGAAATGATACTTAAATACGTCCAAAATATTATTGTGTAAGTATTAAAGTTATTTTGCTATCGAATCAAAATCCTTTTGGGTGAACGTAATTGAAAAAATATTCGTTCTAGGTATCATATAACTATAGTAGTAATAACGTCTTTTAATATTTAATAAATACTTTTTTGTACACCTTTTTTATATTGCAAGTATCTTCTATGTGAAGCTTATTAGCTATTAACTTTTAATTAATGTAATAATTAAAATCAACTTGCTAATGTAATTTTGTTTTTCGTCATCTTGCTTTTATCTGCTGGACTTTGTAAGTATAAGAATGATGTTCTAATTATAATATTTACTTACTTTCTATGGAGCAGGTAGGTACTTTCTAAGATAGCGCGATATGAATTTTAGCATAGGTAGACTGTAGATCGCCTTATTATTTCCCACAAGAAGTCCAGTACTTGGCTAGTTTGAAAAAGAAATCACTAACTCAACATTTTGAAGTTTCAGATGTGTCGTACTTTAACCCACAAAATTAATAAGCACTGATAATTACCACAACACAAAACTGTCCTTCAATTATCAAAATAGCAGAAAATTTGGCAACAAGCAAATTGTAAAACCAGACCCTTACCAAGATTAAAAGTATCGCAAAATGTTAACGAGGCCGAATGAAACAGCTCATTCATTCGTTCTTTACGACTCACTTTTGTCTCGACCCCATTCAGTCACGATGTCATACCATAATGTAATTTATCAAGGCGTTCGTAGCTCTTAAAATTGGGAGACAGTACTAGTGAAACTCGATTTTGTGAGGATTCAAATTATTAATTACAAAGTGTACAATATGTATTGCTTTTGGATGGTATACTAAATATAAAAAAGGAAAGAGGTAACTTTGTGTTCTTAATTACGTTTTAATAATATGAACGTCTGAGTTGACATAAAAAATAATGCACGAAGTTTTAAATGGGCCGTCGAATTGTTTTTATCTTCCAATAAGAATATATTTAACAAAATACTTTTAAAAAGACTTAATGGCCGGAAAATAAATTAAAATTGTAACACCGCAACAAAATCTTTGTAATTCCTTTGGATTAAAAAATAGACGCAAAAATACATCGTGAGTGGGTAAAAATGAAATTCATGGGGGGGAATTTAGTAACAACAAAGCATCATATAGTTTCCATTTTTCTCATAATATATTTTTAACTAGGTATCTTTCTACCGTGAATAAGCCCATAGTATATTTCTATCTAGGTATTTTTGAACAGTGAAATTTCCTGTGACATAATATCTTTCTTCGTTATTTTATGGTAGGGGCCACGTCTGTTGTACCCAGTAATAAGGTCATCGAGGGCTTACTAATTTCAAAGTTTACTGCTGAAAAGTGGTATTGTCACAACAAATGACTGTTTGTACTTAAACTTGAAGAAATTCCTTACTTTTCAGATCTTAATGGTATTAAATCGTTTTAAACTTATTGAACAACTAGTGCCTGCGGCTTCGCTTGCATTCAGATCTATAGATCAAAAGGTGTGAAGGGAGAAATTGATACACCAGATGTTAAGTTAAAAGAAGATAAATGCATCTGTGAAAACCGCATTTGAATCGGATTAGTAGATTTCAGATAATGTATGGACACACTATCTTGATATCGCAAAGGTTTGCGTGGGTAAAGTGCCATACATCAAAAGGTTTTGTCGCGACAAAGTTCGTACGACTTGCTACACTCCGCACGCATTATTGGAGTGATTCTACGAGCGTTTTGAACGTGTTTCATTGAACATATGAATCATGGAAAAAGAGGTTATTTATAAGATATTTTAATTTGTTTAAGCTTTGATTTTTGTTTTTTGTAAATTTTATTTTTTTTAATTTCTATTAACAAAGTGCGAGCGTGTTAAATAACAAATGCTGTTTCACACCTATTATTAGCAAGTAGGCTAGGAAATATGTATTGTTTTAAATAGTTTATTTTAAAATTGTTTAGCCTTTACGCTGTTGGTTGTGCTAATATATAATAAATAAATAAATGGATTGGAGTAATGAGATCATATTAGAACTCATAGATTATTATTTTAATAATCATTAATTTTACAAAAATTAAATTTTATATTCCAAAAACTCTTTAACACTGTAAGAACATTCAATTAGGAGCCATTCTCTTAGTTTTAAGAATACTTTTGTATTGATTCCATTCGATACTCATACTTATGGAACGTCACCTTCCCTTGGCAAAGGGAAGTTGATTTGTATCGATACGTTTAATTTGGCACAAACTCAGACGAACCGGCGCCGAACAATGTGAGTGTTATAGAGTTTAAAGAAATATAGAGCGTGTTTAAACCATGAGCAAGGGTTTAAACGCTTAATATCTACATAAGACTTGACAAACTGACTGATTGAAAAATTCAGGACACAAAGGAAACAGAAAAAAATTGTAACGTAGTTTACCTATATGTAGGTTTGTATCCAGATCCCAATTATCAATGCCTGATTAGGTAAGTACATTGAATTCAAATATACATATAATCACATTTTTTTATTTTAATAAAACTTTTGTTAAAAGCTCTTTCGTTAATAAAACATATATACTTAAATTTTACATAGGATATCTGCCGTCGCTTGGTACAACTGACGATCATTGCGTGCGCTCTAAGCATTTAAACTCTTTGGTGTTAGCGAATAGTAGACACACATTGGGTTATGAAGAAAGCGAACTTTGAATGCTCTCGCTTTTATAGCAATAATGCTACAAACAAATAATTGTTATGCCTTTTTCATAAAAATTAAAACAGTCATTGAGATAATTAATGAATGTTCAAAACTATTTTTACTCTTTATAAAATTGTAAATGCGAAAAGACAGAAGGGAAGGCTTCTTTTTTACTGTCCTAACTAGTAAATTTTTAGATATGGATAAAATTGTAAATGCGAAAAGAGAGAAGTAAAGAATGGCATGTAGTTAGGAAAGTTTTTATATGGATGTGGATGGAGTAAGTGAATAAAAATATTATGGATGTGAAAGGTAACCAAAGAGAAGAAAAAGAAGGTACTCGGTCTGTATATGTCTATCTATGTCTTCTTTACTACTGAACCGATTGGAGTTAAATTTTGTACAAATATACTTCGAAACCCGACAAGGACATACGATACTTTTAATTCAACGAATTTTAAGGTTTTGTTTGAAATCGTTTTTCGGATACGTAACGCCTGTTTATATAAAATTTACTCGGTGTATCTATTAAAATTTGACGCTGTAAATAGCAAACATTTCAAAAATAACAAACCATTTTGAAATAATCCCTGATTTACTGCGATCATCAGCTGGACTATAATTTTTCGCTCTCAGAAAATATTTTCCTATCTAAAAAATATTATCCCACTAATCGTCCCACTAATCATCAATAGAAAACTATTCAGGTTATACAAAATAACATTTCTCCATACTATCATTTTGTAGCGCGAATCGAACCTACACCCCCTAACATTAGATACAGTAACCATTGCACATACTACACATGTGTTTAAAAATGTGAATATTTAAATATAATAAGCGAATACATCTACTTAAAGAATTTCTGAGCCCTTTCATAAATAACTAAAAATTGCTCTTTTAGTTATTACGATAAGGTCACCAGCTATAAATGAAATTTAATGAGGACAGCCTTTATAGGTCGTTTCAACGAAAGCTTGAAAATTATTAAGATTACAAAATATATTTATTTTTACATATGTGAACCACTTTTTGGAACACATTTGAAAGTGCCTTCGGCTTTTATTTATATCTCGTCTTCACTTATATTATAAAGACTAAAGGTTTGATGTTTTGTTTTGTTTTTGAACTGAATAGGCTCCAAAACTACTTGACTGATTTGAAAAATTCTTTTACCAATGGAATACTACATTATACCCGATGAGAAGTTGGAGACACTAGATGATGAACCAAAAATAAATCGAAATATTAAATACTAGCTTTTACCCGCGCCTATGCACATGTAAATTCATCAATCACCTAATGCAGTTCATGGCCTATCTATATACGAAATTTTATCAACATCCGACCAGGGGCCCAAGTCTGCTAATTTAAAAATGCCAAAATCGCGTCTCAATTGGATCGTCTTGGCGTAGTTTGACAGATTTGGTATTCTGTTAACTATTTATGGTCAATGACATATCATTGACATACGATTGAAATACCATTCGATTGCCATTGGAAAATTTGGCATTCTTCTATTCGATCGTGTTATGATTGTGTCTCAATAGTGCACGAAACG
>LQNK01000823.1:182935-194464 GCA_001586405.1 Phoebis sennae | reverse complement strand
TAGTATCTTGGTCTTCAAAGCATAACGTGCTTTTATTTACATGCAGGAAATGGTTTATTATAATATAGTCAAAGTTATAAGTGATCTGGTAATTCCAATAAAATAGAAAAAATAATTCATGCTGAAAATTGTATCGCTTTATGATGCGTATAATTATTTATGAAAAAAACTCGACAAGGAAAGAGATTGTTGCGGGACCTGAAGAGTCTACTCAACTCTAAAAATAACGAATGGATTTTCGAACGGTTTTCACCAATAGATAGTGTTATTTCTGAGGAATATTTGAATGTACAATGCATTATGGTTTTATGTAAATTGCCCACGTAATCGACGAAATCACGTAATATTTTTGTTCATCGCGCGCTCTCAACTACATATGTAGATAATATATAATATATTCAAAGTTAAAAATAATAAAAATCATTCCAATAAAAAAAATAAAAAATAACTCATATCGAAAATGGATTGCTTTGAAATGCAAAAAATTATTTATGAAATAATAAATATATAACATCGAGTACTCATCCTGAAGAGTCTACTAAACTAAAAATAACGAATAGATTTTCGAACGGTTTTCACCTTCTGATAGTGTCGTTACTGAGCAATATTTGGATGTACAATGTGTTTTGGTTTTATGTAAATTGCTCAAATCCGAGCGAGCGAACCTATAGGTGTAACATAATATTTTTGTGAGTAATTGAAGCGACGCGCGCTCTCAACTGCATATGCAGGAAATAGATGGTTATAATAGATACAAAGTTAAAAGTGATACAGATGATTCCAATAATGAAGAAAGAAATAACTTATATCGAAAATGAATCGCTTTAGAATGCGAACAACAAATATTAATAATTAAAATTTTAATAATTAAAATTTTTTAACTCCTTTGTTATTGGGTACTCAACATGGACTCTAGAAACAACCAATGGATTTTCGAACGGTTTTCACCTATGGATAGAGTGATTTCTGACGAATATTTGGATGTACAATTCGTTATAGTTGTATGTAAATTGCCAAGATCCGAGCGCGCGAAGCTACGGGTGAAACTAACAATCTTTTTGTTAGTAATTGACGCGTCGCGCACTTTCAACGCCGTACGTAAGAAATGGATGACTATAATATATTCAAAGTGAAAAGTAATAAAGAACATTAACAATAAAATAAAAAAATAAGCTATACGTACAATTGGATCGCCTTAAACTGCATATATTTATATAATTCGTGAAAAAAAAATCATAACTTCTTAGCCATTGAAACCTCGACAAGAAAATAGATCGTTGCGAGAACTGAACTCTAATAAACTCTAAAACTAACGAATGGATATTCGAACGATTTTCACCTATAGATAGTGTCATTTCTGAGGAATATTTGGATGTACAGTGCGTTATGGTTTTATGTAAATTGCCCAAATCCGAGCGAGCAAAGCTACGGATGGAATTTACGTAATATTTTTGTTGATAATCGAAGCGTCGCGCGCTCTCAACTGCATATGCAGGAAATGGTTTATTATATATACAGTCGAAAGTTATAAATGATCTGGTCATTCCAATAAAATAGAAAAAATAATTCATACTGAAAATTGGATCGCTTTATAATGCGTAGAATTATTGATGAAAAAATATATAATTCCTTAGTCGTTGAGTAATCAACCTAAAGAGTCTACAAAACTCTAAAAATAACGAATGGATTTTCGAGCGGTTTTCACCTATAGATAGTGTCATTTCTGAGGAATATTTGGATGTACAGTGCGTTATCGTTTAAGTTACGATAACGCACTGTAATTTATTTTATTTTTTATTTTTAAATAGACGATTATAATATATTCAAAGTTAAAAGTAATATAGATCATTCTAATTAAATAGAAAGAAATAACTTATATCGAAAATGAATCGCTTTAGAATGCGAACAAATATTAATAAATAAATTTTTTTAACTCCTTTGTTATTGGCTACTCAACATGAACTCTAGAAATAACCAATGGATTTTCGAACGGTTTTCACCTTTAGGTAGCATCATTTCTGAGGAATATTTGGGTGTACAATGCGTTATGGTTTTATGAAAATTGCCTCAATCCGAGCGAACAAAGCTACGGATGGAACTAACATAATATTTTTGTTAGTACATAATAAAATTGTCGCGTGTTCTGAACTGCATACGCAGGAAATAGACGATTATAATATGTATGTATATGCAAAATTAAAAGTAATATAGATCATTCCAATAAAATAGAAATAAATAAGTTATACCGAAAATTGGGTCGCTCTAAAATGCGAACAATTATTTATAAAAAAAATATAGCTCCTTAGTCATCGAGTACTCAACAAGAAAATAAATTGTTGCGGGATCTGAAGAGTCCACTAAACTCTAAAAGTAACAAATAGATTTTCGAATGGTTATTACTTTTAGATGTTATTACTTTTAGAGAGATTGTCATTTCTGAGGAATATTTGGGTGTACAATGCGTTATGGTTTTATATAAATTGCCCAAATCCGACAAATCGTACCTACGGGTGGAAGTAACATAATATTTTTGTTAGTCCCACAATTTACTACTAAACCAAAAAACTAATGTTAACATACACTATATAAATTTATTGTTGATTTTGTGATTTGACTCAAAATCTATTTCAAATGTGATTTAAAATTGTTACTTAACCTAATATAAATTTCTAAATTTTGCATGATAATTTATTGTCTGTTTTTAATTTCAATTTTGAGTTCAATTTAATTATTCATTAATATTTCCAATTGGGATCTAGTAAACACATATATAAATGCTAATAGGAATCTTGTTCATATTATCTATCTTTACTCAGTCTCAGTTATTTGTACCCATTTAAGGCAATTTAGACTGCCTAATAATATATATAAGTAAAATAATTTTACTTGTTTTTATCCTATATCTCTTTATGTAAGCTATGAATTAAAATTACAACTAGCGACTTCAAGATTTATAATATGTATAAATATAATCAATAATCATATAATTGCAAATTGAACTTAATATTTGTAAAACCTAACAAGATACAATATATATAAAAGCTAAGACATATAGTAAAATTCTCTTACAACAGCTATACTTATATCGTTTATGCATGTTTTTTATTCTAATGTTAATCAAATGCTATGTAAATGATAATAAATATATATAGAAAGTATACGTGTCCGTACCCTCGGGAAGCCGGGAAAAAATAGGAAGTCTGATAGGTAGTTTTTAAGATATAATTATATTAAAAATATTCTAAATAAATGTATTCTAGAAATAATTATTATGTATTTACATATATCGACAATTACGACCAAAATAACTAGTTAATTTTTCAAGAGCAGTACCGTTATCTTAACGATATCACTGCAATACAACGATATTAATTCGATGTCCAAAACAAACATTTCAATACGCGTCATTACTTGAACACGTTCAAATCACTACTAAATACTAATTACGCTCATGCGTCGATGTTGCCCCGCCCCACACTCGTCACGCCGATTCCGTCCGACGGGCGACGGAAAGCGAGCGAGATGCAGCTAGAATCCATCGAAAAATTGGACGCTAGAAATTTTATAAACATGTTCCAAGCCTCACCTAATTTTGGTATTTTTTTATATTAGTTATAAAAAGAAAGTTAGTTATTAAAAATATTGAATAAACTGAACAGGTACAATTGATTTCAGTTTTAGATTTGATAAATTATTAATTAAATTATGAACGCCCAAAGTGCAGCTAAAATTTGTGTAAAATTCTCATGTTTGGAGGCTAATACTGAAGCGGTTTCTAATAATCATGAATTTCTTTTTTCAATCGTCTCTACCTTTAGACTTGTCAATTATAATTCGTGAAAAATATTCAATAAAACCTATATACCAACACCAAGATCAGCTACGTGCGTTTGTATGGGAATATTACCGGAGTGGTGCCTCTTAAACCCAGTATGAACCGATATTTTTCTAATTTAATAAAAGCTTAT
Organism: Phoebis sennae; assembly: GCA_001586405.1. Lineage (NCBI taxonomy): Eukaryota > Metazoa > Arthropoda > Insecta > Lepidoptera > Pieridae > Phoebis > Phoebis sennae. The sequence continues at coordinate 190,496 of LQNK01000823.1, read as the reverse complement.
TTTTAAAAATCCTTATCCTAAATTTTATAATGAAACGAAAACTCTTTCTATCTGTCTTTCTTCACGCCTCAACTAATGAACCTATTTGGATTTTCAAAAATTTCTTTTATACAAATATTATTAGCCCAGTTTTATCACAAAAACCCACGTAAACGAGAGGTATACGCATATGAAACCGCGGGGCACAACTAGTATTAATAAAATCCTGTGCTTTATGAAAACAAACTGATTTTCTCTAAGAACTTTTTGAATGACAATAGAACAAGCTCAGTATTATTGCAATATCGCAAATGTGCATCTCAGTTTAATTAAGCGCAGATAATATCAAGATAAATGGCCCCCGTTTATTCGCTAAATAATAGCCCCTACAGGTGGCGCTAGTAATTAAAACTTTTCGCTGAACATTGCGATTTTTATTTCGGTAGGTAGGACCGTATTTTGGGGAGGTTTTTGAGGCTGAGAACTTGTCTGATGCTTCTCTTATTATACCCTGACATGGATGTGTGTTGTATAGATTTTGATAGCAAGGACCATATATTGGGGAGGTTTTTCAGGCTGAGCACTTGTCTGATGCCTGTATTATTATACCCCGACATGGAACTGCAGATCTGGCTGAGAAGTAGCGTTAGTTGAGTTGTGCTTGTGAGTAGTTTTATGACAAAGAAATCTCAGTAACAGTCCTGAGTCTGGAAGTTGGCGGTGCTGGAGCACCCGTGCCTTTGAGAGCACGTAAAGCCGTCGGTCCTGCGCCTGATCTCTCTCCGGTCGTGTCGGTCTGCCGTCCCATCGGGTTATGAGAGTAAAGGAATAGAGAGTGCACCTGTGTTTGCGCACACACTTGTGCACTATAATATCTTCCGCGCAGTTGGCTGATCTCTGTAGAAATTGGCCGCCGTGGCCGAAATTCGGTTAGGAGGAACGTGAGTGAGAGTTCTATGTAGGGGTATAATAAGAAAGGCATCAGACAAGTTTTCAGCTTGCCTCAAACCCAACCCATAAATATTCCGAGCTATGGGAATAAAGTATTTATTAAGGACCAATTGATCAATAAGGTAATTATTTATAATGCTCTTTTTTATCCGTGAGGCGGTGTTGGAACACTCCCGTGCCTCGGAGAACAACATAATACAGCTTCTTGCCGATTTCCAATCGATAAGAACAACCTCAAAAAAAAATTTTAAGCAGTTACAAAAGTTGATACAAATATCTTATTGCTTATAATATTTATATTTTAAAATTATAAAGTTGTAATATATCAGCTAAATTTTGAGTATTGCTAGAATATTGTGTTTTTAGAATATATCGGTGTTACTAGAATATATCAGTAAAAAACTTGTCGAAAGTCTACTAAAATTTTTATAGCTACATACTCAATAGTTCCTACACCGTTCGTAAACACTCGAGTCTTACACAATATCTTCTTAATGTCCCAACAAAAGTGGGCTAAAAGCTGGTGTCACGTTTTATGAAGGCACTTTATGACTAAGTCGCTGAAACGTCATCTGTCACTTTTATGCTTAGTAAAAATGCCTATAGACAATACCGTCTTTACCATAAGGGCACACGGGGTCAGGGCCCAATATCTTCAGAAGGCCCCAAGGATCAGCAATTTCTCTCACATTAATTTCTCTAATCTCAAGATATTCCGGTCAGCCGAATTACACTTTTTTCGTAGATCGGACGTCGCTCATTTTAAGATTTATTTAAATTAATAAGGTTGTATCTAGTTTAGAATAAAAAAAGTATACGAGTATGCGATTTACGTTCCTCTTTAATAGTCTTTTTCTTTAAAAGGGCCTCAAATACTTGTGAAAGAAGCATAGTCTAAGACGGCCCTGTCTATAGACATGAGGTAACAACGCCTATAGCATAATAGTAAAAAGTTATGTGGTGATAACTGAGTTAAGGATAGTTTTCTAGTGCTGTACTATAAGTAACCCGAAGATACCGGTTCCAAAGTGGAGATTAAGATATGTTGAAAATTCATGATTCAGAAGCTGTAAGAAAATCTTAAGTGAAGGTAAGGACCTTGTTTTTTTACCATATAGATATGTAAAAATGTGCTTTGAACAGACTTTCCAAAAAAAGGAGGAGGTTCTCAATTGTACCGTATTTTTTTATGTAGGTTACCGCATATCTCCAGCATTTTTAGACCGATTTGGAAAATTTTTAAAAGGAGAAAATAACTTTTATTTATTTTTGTTGAAATCTAAACAAAGTCGGTACTTTACATATTTTCAATTCAACAAGATTTTGCATGATGTGAGGCATTCGGTTCTATTTTTTGGCAAAAAGTTATAGATATAAAATATAAACTCCCCTCGTATAACGTGCATTAATTTAAAAGAAAATATTACACAACTATAAATAATAAGCTATATAAAATTTAATAAACAAACGTCAACCCACGGTATGCGTCTATTCACAATCATTTACAAAGCAAAAGAAATATCTTTTACGAATAAACAAATTAAAAGCTATTCAAAGATTTAATAAGAAATTGTATTTGGATAATTAATTCTTGCCTCAGGGCGGCATTAACGAGACGCCTATAATATTAAGAAGTCCTAATTTTTTGTATTCTCCTGTATCCCAATTAAGGTACTGGATTTACGTTTAATTAATTAAGGATTTTAAGATGATTTTGATAATTAGTGAAAATGATATCTTATTTATGCTTGAAGTCGGATGAATAAACGCAGTCCTGTTTTATTATAATAGGTTTTATTAATGTAATTTTATTTCAATAACCTTTTAGCTTCGTTGCGGTCACATTCCATCAAATCTGATCAGATTTTTAATGCATAATATATCTGGCAGAGGAATTGCTTAGAGTGTGGCATGAAAGAGGACAACTTCAACATGTTTTGATGGAGTGTGTCCGCAACGAAGCAGAACATATTATACAATATTTTATAAAAAAAATATAAAAAGTACGTAACAGTCTCCTAGCTGAACCGTTTTTCAACGAAGCTAGGACACTGTATAAATTAGCAGCCATATATTATAGAAGACTATGAGTTTGTATACTTATAGACATTTGTGTATGCACAAAGCTCTCTAAAATTAATCAAAAAACTTTTTCTTCATTTTATATGATTGTAAAGTGGATAGCACAGTGGATATCATAAAGCTGGTATACGGTCCACCTGATAACGGGCCACGAGAGGCTTTCTGAATAGGCTTGTGGCGGCACTGAGTATACCCAACACAGACCTCATTAGACGACGGTTCCCACGGCTTGTGGGTCTGGTGTGACGCGGTCTGACCTGGAAGTAAGCAGGCCGTGGAAGTGTGAGTGTTTAATGTGTGGGTGAAAGGGTGTGGGTACCATAACTACTAAAAAATATTATATGATAAACATTATGTTTAGATATCTTTAATCAGTAATATTAATATATGAGCTTAATTTACACCATCTTGTGCTAAGTACACTTACACCTAATACCCAAAATTATTAAGGCATTCATTGCTTAAATAAACCCAGTTGTATTCACACGGCAATTTAAAATTAAAATTAAATGCTATAATTTAAAATTAATTACAATAAAATACTAGTAAAAAGTACGAAGTTCAATAATATTTTTTTCTCTTTGTGCTACTCTTTCTATCACCACATTACCAAAGGCCAACTAGAAAATGCTATTAGCCTTTGTGAAATAATACAATAATTTTCCACCGATCTATCTAAATAGAGACCGCACTATGCCACTCCCATATCCATAGTATATCCCGTAATAAATATTTGCACTAATAAATCTCTCTTCCCCCATTGATTACTGGGGCAGATGCAATTTATTATGTGGCCCGAACACTTAGGATAATTCGCTTGCAACAAAACACATTTTCTCTAAGTGTTCATTAACTTTTTCTTTGCACGGAACTAAATGAATTCTTAGCGGTAATTTGATTAAAATTACTTTAAACTACTGAAAATACAAACAAAAATTAGACATTTAAATTACGCTAAAAAGTAACTCATTTTTAAAAGCTGTAAAATATTGCTTTAAAAAAGTTTGATGTAAAGTCTCATCGATTAAAATTATTATTAAAATAATAATATAACAGTGGTATCGACCAATCGAGCATAGCACGATTGGGCGCAAGCTTGCACCAGTATAATTACAGGCGTGAATCGGTATTGCACTGTATCTCGTCCGGAGAACGGGGGCCCGGAGGCCTGTATTCCCATCCCATTCCTTTCCCATCCTGTTCTACTCCTCTCTCAATCTCCCATCATTAATCCTCTCCATTTCCCTTCCCTTTCCTTCAAGCTAGGGAGACCACTACGTCAGCCACTTAACATCACGTAAACTGTATGCTCCCGATGCCTGTTGTAGCATGAAAAAAGATCTATTCATCGCTACGCATATTTTTCACGGTAGTTCTGTAGGCATTAAGCTAACAACGTATATATAAATTAACCTTATTTCCCGTCACCTTTAAAAAAACAAAGTTGCCACGACATCTATACATAGTTATTAAAATTGACGTCCTAATACAAGCTAGTATAAAATCCGATACTTGAAATATAAGTTATTCGGGTCGCCTTACTCTTTGGAGTAACTTTAAAAATGAGTTTACAAGTTTTTGATTGGTGAATTATTTAAGGAAGTCCCTGTGTCTCTCGTCTCGTTATTTGTAACGGAAATTATTTGCATTTGTTTCAAGTTTTTGAGTGGTATTTTTGAATTTTTAAGGTTATTTTTGGTACTATTTTAATTCATATTTTAGAGGATGAATAATGAAAGTCTAGTTTAGCCTGATAGGGCTGTTAGTGTTCCCCTGAGTATTGTGGTTGTTATTTTTATTACATATTTATAAAATTTTTAGATATTTAGTTTATCACCCTTATGTTTACTCTCATTCATTTTAATAACATGCCAAACAAGAATCGAAGCCAGGATCACTTCCAAATTCCCAATCAAATAGCTATATTGGATATCTGTAAAAAATCATGTCAGGGGCTAAATAAATAGTAAACAATAATTTTCAGCTTCCAAAAAATAAAAAAAATATAAATACATTCATATTGTAAACAAAACTTTGACAAAGATGGGTTGATATGAAATCATAGCTATGTTCAAATACTTACTATAATATATTAAATTTTGTTGAATAACTACGGACTCCTATTTACTTCTCGGTTTGTTCAGCTTGATTTATTTTATGTCCTCAAAAATTCTTCGCTCAAATTCATCCCGAGCTTATGAAACTAAAGAAGTTAATATCAAATATGAGAGAATGCAAACATCGCTATTATAGCAAATACATGTTATAGTTCCATAAAAGTTTATGACTAGTATTTGTTTAAGTACCAGTGGAAATACACCACCAATTTCGAAAGACCCACGAAACTGTATAATTGGTCGCCTTTTCTCATGTTTATTCAGTGGAGAGGGGTCATCTTAATTTGGTCACGCTACGCCGAAGAGACTGTCTTAGAACAAAGGCTTTGCAAACGCAGAGAGAATATACCTTGGGTTTGAAGGAATAAAGTCAGCAATCGTCTAGAATGTTCGACCTCAAGTAATATTGGGTGACGAAATAGAACAAGAAATGCATGGAGTTGTTTTTATTTTGTCATTGAAAAATATTTTTATATTCTTTCTTAATAAAATTATTACCTATTAGAAATGAAAAAGAAAGAATATGAATTTCTATTAACAGTTAATTAATATTAAATGTATTAAGTCAAAATGATTAAACATATTGTTACTTGTTTATAGAAATCCTACTACTATTATAAAGGCGAAAGTTTGTAAGTATGGATGTATGGATGTTTGTTACTCTTTCACGCAAAAACTACTGCACCGATTATGATGAAACTTGGTATACATACAGGTAAGGGTTCAGAATAACATATAGGCTACTTTTAATCCCGGAGTTGCCACGGGATCAGACGTTACGCGGGTGAAACCGCGGGGCGCGGCTAGTTCATAATAATAATTAATAAAGTGTTTATACTGTTAGTTGTGATGTTATCTATAAGGTTTCCTCTCATAAATAATGCTATTTATTTTTGAACAATGTTGCTTACATTACCATACCATTACCAAACAGACTTGATTCGCCTGCTACCCACTCATTACACTGATGTATCATTTACTTTTTGAATTGAAAAGGCCTTAAGAAAGCTTAAATACATTTTCAAATCAGTCCAATATTTTCGATAAACGATTTGTTCTTCTTCTATGGAATCCTACATTATTCCTGACGAACATAGGCTTATAATATTATACTACAGGAGCGAAGCTGTACGGAACAGCAATTATTTAATAATTTTATTTAAATTAAAAAAATATTCATTCACGTCGACTCCACAGCTTCTCCTATTCCAACCGGCAGCAGTTTTATCACACGTTTGGCAGTCTGCAGCACTTACACTTGCATCTGAACTCTTGAAATATGGAAATTGAATCTCGTTACTGTTCCTGTCAGCGTCAGTCTTTACAATTAATAACAGGAAAAACTAAAACAATTTTAAACTAAATTTTAGTAATAAATAATAGAAAATAAGTCTGTACAAATACAGATACACTATCTGAAATGAAATCCCACATGAGAGATATCAAGCAAAGGACAAAATTTTCATCTTCTTTCTTTTGGGAAAAACACAATTTCTTTGATAGAAAAATCCCAAAAATATTCATTTTAGCTTCATCCGGGATTACTATTTCAGTTTGAATTATTAATAGAATAAAATAAGTCGAATTTATACTTATACAATTTATAAAAGACAAACCAATTATAGATGAAATAGAAAATATTGGAGCTATAAGGTTTTCAACAAATTATGCAAATCTTAGAATAAACATATTACAAAAGTCTTGGAGAAATAGAACTATTTCTGTGAAAAATAACAAAGCTGTACAAGGATTGGATCCCAAGGGATTGAAGTTGTTGGAAGCTAAATAGCAGCCTTAATTCTATCTTTATATATACATCATGGTAGGGGAGCCCACGATGCTAAATCGGGATTTACTCGAGCGTTATAGAGACCTATTGGGTTGAGAAGCTTAGATAGTTAGAAGAAAAAAATGTCATATAATACATACTGTTTCATCGGTGGGGGAAGCCGCTATAAATTTTCAAAAATGTAAAAAAAATCACTTTCATGGACTTACTCGAGCGTGTCAGATATTAATGTCATATATGTCCTACGTATTTTTGAAAATGTACATATGTTAATCTGACCGTTTCCATGGTGGGGGTGGCCGTAAAAATGAAAAAAAAAATTTTTTTAACGAGCGCGTCAGATTTTCGAAGGGACTTTGTTAAGTGAACCTAAAAAAATGCTTTTATATAATAATCTGACGATTTGGATGTAACGCAAAGTCACGGCCCTTATTAGAATATGCAAAAAAAAATCGCCATTTTGAAATACTCGAGCGCGTCAGATTAAGATATATATCGTTCGTCTGTACGCCCTAGACGTGCTCTCTCTTAATCTGACAATTATCTAGAGGGATTCGCTTAATCTGACGATTACAATTTTTCTTTTCATTTTTTTAAACCAAAAACTCAGGAAATAACATGCAAATGAGAAAGTAGATGTTGT
>LQNK01000823.1:171745-182818 GCA_001586405.1 Phoebis sennae | reverse complement strand
ATATATAAGGCTCATACTTGGTGGGAGTACTTATTAAGGTACAAGGTATCCCCCTATATATTAATCTGACGCGCTCGAGTAAATCCCGAAATCCCCTCTTGGGCTCCCCTACCATCATGTATTCATTTATTTCTTATTATTAATTTTATATTTCATTTTTATTATTTTTTATTAGTGATTTCTTCCATGCTTCCTAAATCGCTTTTTAGTTGTAAGTGGGTAACTGAGTGTGGTAACTGCACTATATGTCAGTTACTATCGAGTTACGTAGTGTTAATACATTTAGCCTACGCAATAAAACCAAAGAGACACTAATAGACTATATAAGTACATATTATATTTCCTATTATTGTAGTTTACAATTATTAGCTCCATAAATATTCCTTCATTCATTACTAACTAAGAACTGCAAACATTGAATTGAGTTTTTGATTGGACTTAGCGATTTTCGTGATTATAATAACATTACCTTCAAAATCAAGATGGAAACCCAAAATGGAAACTTCATGAGTTAAAATTTGCTAACAAAAGTATTGAAATTTGAAACAGGAAGAAAGTCGGGATTTCCTTTGAGACTCCGGGCGAGGAGTTGTAAAATTCTGGTATTTGTGAACTTCGAAGTTGGGTACCGCTAAAGTGCTAAAAATCATGAGACTTGTGTTTTGTTTATACGTGGATATTTTGTATTGGGAAAGGACAAATACAAGTTCAGTAGAAGTTGAATTTTCTTAGACTAGCAATGGATGTTTGAACTGCTACAGCGAAAGAGTCCTTACAGAAGTTTTATAAAGGTATAGACTAATGACCAGTTCCTATAAAAATAAAATGAGTCGTTTTACTTACAGACAGTAGAATGTCCTACTAGGCGTAAGTTTATTTATAATAAACGTGGCGTTTATATTATGTACTTGATGTCACGGATTATTATTTTTATCCTGTTTTTTGTAGAATGTTTTCAATGTTTGGAATAAAGTTACAATAAATCAAGACATCTGCTTTCCCCGACTATTCTAACTAAAAAACTATTCTCGTAAAAAGTATTTGAATAAAGTGAGTTAACCAAAGAGCGGATAGTTCTTAATGTAAATGATTTTGAACCGTACCAGAAAGGACTATTTTATGCATGAAAACTTGTAAGTCCCGCATACATATACCTCTGCTGTGGATGCTAATTCAAGATTTCAATTTGGCCTCCGTAATAGAATTTTTACTAAGCAAACAAAAATTGTTGTGTTTACTCTGATTAAAAAATATCAAATATGAGAAATTACAACGTTTTTATTTTTAGGGGATTGGTTTATTTTTTTTATATAATTATTTATTTATATCAGGCATCATGTAGTTACAGTGAACAGATCTTAAATAACTTAAAACTACGGCCCATAAAAACTAAACACCAAAATTAATACTATTATTAATATATTTATTAATTGTATAGCCTAACGTATTCAATAGTTTAACTAAAATACCAAAAGTAAATAAACATTACTTCTACCGTATTAAAGAAAAAGGGGCAAAAAACATCTGTACCACGGTGATAAACTTCATGATGATGAATGTAAGTAAATAGAGAATTAACTTCGTCCAAGCAAAAAGGTATAATCAGAAGAAAGGTAAACTGCTCAGGATATCGCGAAATTTAATTAAAATAAATACCCGTATTCATATTATACGGGTGTTGCAGTTACAGACAAAATACGGATTTATATGAAACGTCTTGTTATGTATGTATATAATTATGAATCCTCTTTTTAAATAAGTGGATATTTTGATAGATACTATTTCTAATTATTAGTGTGCTGATTTCATAGATAAAATGTGAATAAGAATAAAATTGAAAAATTCCACAATACCTACATATTTCCTTCCCTGAAATATTATTTTTCTACCAAATAATCTTATTATAAGCACTTTATAATAGTAACTTTATTATTCTACCCCCAAATAGCAGTATTGTTTTTTTACACCCGCTACTTTGTAATTATGTTATTTTATACTCTTCATAGACGCCTTATCCACTGTTCATAACATAATTAGATGTCAGTTGTCAAAATCGAATATGTTAATTACGATACCATCGCGATATCACTGTTATAACAGCCAATTAAACCATATTATAAAGCCTTAATTAACAGCCCTTTCTTAAATTACAACTTCATTAAACTCATTTATTCCATTAACTACAGATGCTTAATTTACAAACAAAATGTTCAATATATATTTACATCCAGTGAACATACATTTTTCTCAACGTCGCTCCAAAGTATGAGACAGTCGCTTATAATATCGAAAAGCTATTTAAAACTAAATATTGAATTAGTTAACGGATTTCGATGCTATTATCATGTCATCCATTATTTTTTAAGATATCTATTGTATTTCTGAACGCAATAAAATATAATAAATGAGTAAATCATGCGCTTAAAATATTCCACCGTCTTATGTAGGTACTATTTAAAAAAAAATGATAAGAGATGGAAATAAAAACAATAGCATCATAGCCGAGATTGGAGTGAAACTAAAAAACATGTATAATTTATGTTACATACAAAGATTCTTGTCTCGCTCTTGTTGTTACAAGTCTAAAGATATTGTGTCCCTGAAATTTCAGTCTCAATTCTCGTCCAATTATAAATCGCTGCCTTGAAAGTCACTTCAAAAGATGTTACTTTGATTCAGCGTTGGGCAAACGTATTCTATGCACGTATTCGTGTGTTTTGATAACGCTGAGCTCTTTGAAATTGACTCTTATATGGCACTTAACATAAATATAAGTATACGTTGATAGACATCTTATTACGTTGTGTTAGTGCTATAAAATAAGGATTTAGAAGAACCAACAAAGTATACGTTGATAGACATCTTATTACGTTGTGTTAGTGCTATAAAATAAGGATTTAGAAGAACCAACAAGTTTTTTATTGTATGAAATTTATGTTTTTCAGTTTACCCTGCTTTTTAATTCACATAAAATGCCTAGTTAATAAAATAATAAAAAAGCTCGTACTCGCATAGGAACACATAGTACAAGAAAAGATTACTTATGTATTTTTATTATTTTATCAAAACCTAAACATTTTAAGAAAAGTCGTTGTTTACGTTTCATTTTGTCATAAGGTATCGCCTAATGTACTAGTTCGGTAAAACGGTTTTCAAATCAAATCTTAGTTTAATTGGCCTTAGAACTCTTCTCTTCCATAAAGGCAGAATCTCATGCTTCTTATGGAATTATCTAACACTTTTAAGGCATCGAGTTCTACCAAAAGAACCTACATATCTGTGATATTACTTTATCACGACTTACTTAAAAATGTCATATTATAATTACGCCTGCAACACTCAACACAGAGTTGGCTGCGTAAGGGATTACTAAATAAATAAGTCTGTAAAACCTTGGTAACTCCGAGCATAATACAGTTTATGAGTAAAACCATGCGCTACGTGACCCCGCATTCCTTAACTTGAATTTCGTTCACAACTTTCCAGATGAAATATTGATACTTTGAGAGGAAAGTTTACTTCATTACTTCGGTTACCACTTAGGTGTAAAGCAAGAGATTTATGTAAAGGGGACGAAACAAAATATTATAAACCCTTCGAGGACGTTATCGTAACCGTTAAATATCAAAATAAAATCGTACACATAAAATCATTCAAAAACATCTTAAAAACCGATCGTATTGAAATGGAACTAAGTAAAAAAAGAACAACAAAACATTTCATACTATTAATACATATAATAAAATAGTAAGAAATGGTTGGGCCATTACTGTACATTGAATATTTTTCAAGAGTAATTGGAATGCAATGTAAAAAAAATCGATCGCAGGACCACTGAGATATTTTATTTCAAAATATTTTTATAATATTTTATGGTAATATTGTTGACCAAATTTACACATTTTGCGCGCGCCTCTACAAAACACACAATTTTGTAATCCACAAGTGAAGCCGCGGGCGGAAAGCTAGTATTAGGTAGAATACTTTTTATAAGATTTTAATACATATTATTTTAAAAGTATTTTTATAATACAGAAAGTACTCGCGTCAAAACAAACACAAGAAAAGAATAAACAAACAATTCCTTTTAATGATTATTTTTCATTTAAACTCTAAATTTCAGGAAAAATACGAGTAGTTTATTTTCTTAAAGAATTTTCCATTACTCAAACCTTGCTGAAAACACACGAAAATATTTAATCTTTTGCATCTTTAAGAGTTCAAAATAATATAGAACCCAAAACAACGCAGTACCTCTAACGTGTTTTTTCATATATATAGACATACTAGCTGATCCGCGCGGCTTCACTCCCGTAGCATAATTATGTTACATAAAAACCGTTCTAGTGAGTTAATCTTAAAAGATAGACATATACTGTCGCGGACATTTTTGTAGATCATTTCAAGAGAAATAATTCTTTTATACATATTTTTTTGGTATCTTGACCCGTTTTCGCAGCGCACGCAACGGAAGCCCTCAAGCATGAATAATTTTCCCCGTTTTTTTCACATTTTCCATTATCTCTTCGCTCCTAATAGTTGCAGCGTGATGTTATATAGCCTAAAGCCTTCCTCGATAAATGGTCTAATCAACACAAAAAGAATTTTTCAATTAGAACCAGTAGTTTCTGAGATTAGCGCGTTCAAACAACAAACAAACAAACAAACTCTTCAGCTTTATAATATTAGTATAGATTCATTAAACCATCAACTCTTGCCCAGTTACTATATATACTAAAAATAAAATAACCTTTTTTACTCATGGATATTACAATACTAGGCGTTAGTCTAAAGCCTATCTTTAATATCAAAACTTAGTTCCGATTGGTTGATTATAACCGCTCGTAATAAAAACGACTCGTATCTATTATAGACGTTCCGTCGTTTATAATAACCGAGCTTTAACCGACAGTGGGTCATTCACTAAAATTACCAATATTTCACAACGGATATAATAAATAAAAAGTATGAAAAAATCGACGCTTAATCTGGCATCATCCTAACTAATCCTTACTTTAGTATACTCAATAAATATCAGAGCAATTTATCAACAAAACAGCGTTTTTGATCAAAATCTACCCTTATGTTTCCAGCCTTTGTGGAAAATTCAATCGAACGCCACTCATACGGCAACGAGTTGCGATACTTTACGAGTTTAATCAAAGTATTCTGGTTCTAAGTAAATCACTAAGGACCATACCTCCCCTACATCTGACTCTTGAAATAATTGCGAAGATAATTTCTAAAGCTTTCCGATTTATTTGATAAGGAATTACCGGTAAAATTAATAGAAATGCTTCCTTACTTACCTTTGAAATAAATATACGTATAATGGCCGGTGTGACAATTTATTTTATTTACATTATTATTACAGCCTTAGCCTAATAAAACAATGTAGAAACTTACATCTTTTACTAAGTTTCACATTTGTACACTTTTAATTCAAACTCCGTCATCGTGCAGTTGAACAGTCTATCTCATGACACTCGGACTTCAAGATTCTTAATGCCCATAAGGTGTGCAAATTTTAAGACAATAATGCGTAAGATTGAAACTGCAAACAATTTTGCAGTTCCAGTCTTTCCTTGGCGCCTATCGAGATTAGGAACAATAATGTTTCGGGAATAACCTAGTACATCAGGGTTACTTATTTTTCCCTGAAAAACGGCGTGAACATACTTAACTACAGCGTTAATCTGTCTATAACATAAAAAAGGGTTTATGTGGTTCGATTGACTCTAGTTGCAGATTCAAAACTATGGAAATTGGAAACAAAATATAGTAGTCTCTTCTTACGTTATGCGAAGCATTTTATTTTATTTTATTTCTTCTTCTATTGCAGAATTTTAATACACTCAAGCAACTGATAAAGGACACAAAAAATTGATACTATAGTTTTTGTCACTATGTTAATTTACACAGTGAACTTATATATTTGAAGAAATACATTTTAATCAACGGTTCAAATGTCTCTGTAATAAATGATTATTATCATAATAATTATGTTTGTGAACTTATTCACAAAAAGCTTTTAATAAAAAAAGGTTAATAAAAAATGATATAAAAAAGACTTCACAAAATTGAGGGAGGTTTTGATTATTAAAACACAAAATAACAAAAAATACATCTATTTCTATCCTACTTCCTACTCAGTCTTTTCATCAGATTGTATGGGCTATAGGCCACATTAGTCTTTCTTATCGGTGTCCGTTTGAACCGGTCGGGGGAGGGGCGTGGGGGGTACTGCCAGTCAGGGCATCTGAAAGATAATTATAATGAGTTAGTTATACATTTTCCTATTTGTAAATAGTTTATATTTGTGTGAAATATATGCTACATTTTATTTTTAGATACATTTTTCCTTGTATGCTAACATAGTAGTGTTTTATTGTAACCAATGAATGTATGAGGAAAAAAAATTTGTCTCGGTACATGATACTTATCCGTGAGCTAGGACTATTTTGTGTGTTTCAGGCAATCTGATAGTCTAGTGTGAGTTATATATTCAATCATGAAATTTATAGTTTGTTATATACCATAATATTTCTTATGGTAAAACATTTATAACTCCGCCCAGTAGCTGTTATGTCAAAACTTTACAAACAAAAACACTAATGTTTCTTTCATATAATAGTAGGTATCGATAACGAATGTTTTCTATTTTTTTATTATCTTATAAGGGATAAAAAATTGCTCGCAATTTCGCAACTTCAAAATAACCTCCGCAATAATAAGTTCATACAAAAAAATTTCTCTATGTTATTACACACTTAATTTTATAATACTGCGCAACAAAATTGATTGACTATACTGACTAGTTAAATGACTTACTTCTCAATATCAGGTAACCTTTCACCCTTACAGCGATTCTCCCATTTGGACCAGTATTTAAAGCCTTCCTCTTCGAACACTTGAAGTGCGCACGCGCAGTCGTCCCTTATGTCATCGTCGAGGAGAGCTGAGATAAAAGATGCTATTTATTTAGAGATTAAAACCTGTGACATATAACTAATTAATATATGTTAACTTACAATATACCTATTGATTAATAATTTCAACCTATGACTTCCTCAACTATGACAAATATGACGTTGAGGACTCTTCCAATTTGGCATTCTATGTTATAAGTTTGATATAACTGGAGTATCTTCCAATGAGGCCAAGTAAAAACAAATAACATTATAACCTCAAGTCACACAAACAATTTATAATATATTCATATATAGGTAACAATAAAATAGTAATTAAAGTATTTGCGTTGTAGTGATGACTTTTGGTTGGGCCCGAACTAGGCATAGCCTGCATGTAGTGGTGGAGACGAGGAAAACGTCAATATTGATGTCAGATTAGACAATCCAACTCCGCTGAGGAATAATTTCGAATGGACGTGAGTGGAGGAGTTGTTTTTAACTCAGAATGTGAATTTTCCTTGGCTGAGGTTGACTGACTGTCGAGAATGCTCAAGGAACGTATTAGAATACGGGTGTGAGATTTCATGTCTATTATCAATACGTAAATAACTCAAGAAGACAACGTTTAGTATAGAACCAGGTGTACATATAAGACTAGAACAAACTAGATTTTTATGTACAGCCACTGGAATACGACAATAAAACGAAACTGCAAAATTACTCGAGGGAATTTTATCAGAGAACTGTGTACAGTGCACTTGAACAATTTCTGATCTTCCTTATGGTCCATAGTGTTAGAATCATGCACCTCTCATGTTCTTTTTATTGAAAATGGGGATTATAACATTTTCACGAGATTATCTATTGATCAATTATAATTGACACGCCTTTAGCGCGTAATCCTTACTAATATTATAAATACGAGTTTAACTATGTCTGTCTATCTGAGTCTTCCTAAACCGATTTGAACGAAATTTCGTTCATAGAGAAAAGCCCGTAGGACAATTTTCATTTCGTAATTCCCATGGAAAGCTTCGTTGTCACGTATATAAGTTCACACGTCAACATTTTGTAGTTTTTAATAATTTAAAAAATTAGAAATACTCGAACAGAATATATAATAGTGAAAAATATGCCCATAACACCGAATACCAAATAAATATTCGGCGTATTCCTAATTATAATAATTAAAAATTACTTGATAAATTACATCTTCTTTGGATCCTCATACTGCGAAGTTTATAACAACATTTTTACATCCGTATATGTAACTAAAACTCCTCGTACATGTAAATGATGTCCTCGACATTAACGTATGTGTAGTTGAAATATATCAAAGTGCATACCTTCACATGCGACATTGCATTTGCCTCCTTTCCGGCCTTCCTTGCACCATTCACTTCCTATCTGAAAAATACTATGAACGTCATTTTAACCTCGTACTTATTCATTCTTTAAGTTCTTAAAACTACGCTGTTTGATACAAGAGCAAAACAACTTTTATATATGAGCTGCATGTTTAAATTTACTTGTTTATATTACTAATTTCTATATTATAGTCTAGTTCGTTTGACAGAAAATAGAAAGCCCATGTAAAATTAGACTAATTAGTAAGAATCTCAATATGATTGCTTGCCTCGATTTTCCATAGTCGAGGACATCCTACGATAAGTAGGTTTTGAGTCAAGTTAGGGGTGTCAAAATAAAGGTTTTTACAAGTTTATAGCTGACTATCTCTCATTCCGAGGTGAATCTGCATTCCCGTCCTCATCTTCTACTTCCCTCGACATTTCTCATCATTAATCCTCTTCTTATCCCCTCCCCTTCTTTCAAGCCGGCAAAGCATCTGTGACATTTTGGTGTTGTAGTTGTTAATGCGGTCACTTAACATCAGGTAAATTGCACGCTCCACTCGTCTGCTTTAACATAAAATAACTGCCTCGGGACTACAAATTAAATCACAAATATTGTAAAGGATTAAAAATCAGAGAATCCTCTCTGTAATGAATACCGTTGGTACTGTTTCTTTTCCATGATCAATTTTTTAGAAAACTAACCTAAGACTAATTAAAGAACTGATTTACAGTTACGTGTTCGTTGACGAAGATCATCACTGGATGTCAGATGTTTGAGAATTTTTCATTATTTTAAAATTACAGACGCAATTTCAATAACATCTCAAAATACTAATCTACCCAAGCTTAAATGTGTACGTACCAATGTAGGTGTGACCCAATTTACTGATAGACACCACCCACTGTAATTATTATAAGTTTCTGACCCGGGAAATCATTTACATACTTGGAACAATCCATAATACTGCTTTCTAGACGACTTCACCACCAACGCTGACGTGTTCCTACCGCTCTCTTGTTCTACTAAACATACCCCTGAAAGTTAAACGTTTAAAAATTACATAACCTTAATTACGACATTATGATTTTCTAATCTCTGGAACTCCTTGACCGATTTTAATGAAATTTGAACTGTTACCTAATTTTAAGTGTATTTTTTTAACTCATTGCGGGACACGCGTTATAAATTAATTAAATAAATCATTATGAAATGTCTAACTCTTTACATAGTGAACGTCTATGAAGCCGAAGGTAAACTAAAATAGATGAATTTTATGAAGAAGTTAAATATAAATAAAAGCCTTTTAATTCCAAAATTTACGGCCCTCGTGAATCAAAAACAAATAATGACAGTTGATAACAGTAACCCAATATTTGTTGTAATTCTGATTGTTGTTTAACGGCGTCTTGTCTTGGTATCATAATCTTTTGTACACAATAATATTAAACAACATTGTTTTCGTAATCTGTACTCTGTAGACCTAAAGTCTCGTGACTAACAAATAACGAAACTATTCGCCATTTTTGTCAGTAATTTCTAAATTAACAACTACCCGTAAAATGTTTTAAGTGACATTAATCTTATTTCGTTTAATAAATATTCATTCAAAAAGTTGTAAGAAGGAAGAATAACATGTAGTTAAAAATAATAATAACAGAACGTCAGATATATTGGATGTTTTCGATTAGATTTTATCTTAGAAATTCGGCACATTTTTTTTTTATTTATGATAATACATTGCATGCTGAATTAATTATTATAGATTTTAAACTGCGGTTTCATAAAATAATTCTTTATCTAGTCTCTTCTTTTCGAAATCGTGATTTAGAGTTAAAAAAGGTATTATACTACTCAAATTAGAATTGTGTATGTATGCAAAACATTAACAATGTATTTTTCAGTATTTCCTACTTCGTATTGGTAAAGATTTTTTGATCTTGTCCTTGTATAATTGAGCGCGTTTTATTATGAAAAATTCACTCGTTTTTATGTAAAAAGCTACCAAAATGCTGAAGGTTAAAGTTATGTTAGTATAAAGTTTTGAGATACATAATATGCTCTACGATATAACAAAAAAGATCTTAAAAACTTAAAAGGCAAACCATGTTTAAAAGATACGTAAGCATAATGAAATACAATCTTGCGTTTTACTGCTCGTGTATAAAAATTAATTTTGTAACAAAATACCTTAAAATTCGTCAAAACTCTTGTAAATAATACGAGACGAACTATAATACGATTAAATTGTCTTTTAGAGTCGTATATAAAAATCGATGTGACTTTAATTTGAAATAGAACAAAATTCTAATTCATTGGAATTAGACCAAAAGTACTATCATGTAACACGGTCCGAGTATAATCAACAATGCCATAAAATATAACGTTTATTTGCACACAATAGAAGCTAAAGGTAAAAAAAACACCAATGAAAATAAACAAAATAAAAACACACTCGAAACTACACCAGGGAAAAACCCGGCATTATAATAACGACACATTAACAATAGACGATCAAAAATGATTATTACTATAATATAATTATATAATATACTTACAGTTGCTAAGGAACGTCTTCTGATGAAAATTCGTTTTCAATAATTCCCTCGTCAACTGACATCTTGTAAACACTTTAGCGTGCACGAACGATATTGTTATTGTTGAAATTAAAAGAATAAAGAACACACGTCCGCTCGCCATGACGTCTAAGTGACAACTGAGAAATGACAATTTGGTCTGCTTTATTTGCGCATACGCAGCTATTGACATTTGACTTGTCCAGCTATCTGTTGCTGATTGCTCTCAAACT
>LQNK01000823.1:151152-166116 GCA_001586405.1 Phoebis sennae | reverse complement strand
AAGGATTTATGGGGTGAAACAGTGTTGAAGTGTAATTAAATAAAACTTACATATTTTTAGTTAATTATTTCGGTTAAAATAAAAAAAAAAACAAAGGCTAATATTTACATCATATACATTTTTACACCCTTGTTCTTTATTGTTAATCGAAACACGAATCATAGTATAATCTCTACAGAGTCCATTTTACTACAAAAAGTTTATTTTGATGCGACTGCATGTATCCATAACTTTTTATTCGGTTGACCCAATTTCCTGATTGTACAATTAGTAATTGTTTATATGAAGAGGTTGATCCCAAATGTATTGACAAAATGCAAAACAATAGCAACAAACCAATATAACGAATATATTGCTATTATTTCAGCAATGAATTCTTATTGTTTCTGTTTATTAATTTTAGCTAAAGTAGGACAAACGAGCACTGCATTCGCATTTGGTTTTAAAAAACTATAAGTAGGATAGGATATTTTACAAAGCAAGCTAATCAATGTAGCCATAACCAGATACTTATAACATAACATACTAAACAGGAAATAGTGAAATTACCGTAAGATAGAAGGTGATTAGGTTTTTTAACGAAGCAAGGTTTTTCTGGTATTTTAGATATTCCGGATCGATTTAAACACTACACACAGAATAGTAAAGTTATCATATAAGAAAAGGTAATTAAATCGCTTATACGAAACGCTTTAATTTATTTTCTGCTGAATTAATTTCATGACTTAACTACGGAATTATTGCGAAGTTGAATTCGTTTACAATAAATAAATTATTCTTACCTTTGACTTCGAAATCGGCAAGTCCTCCTCCCCAGGCACGTCCATCTCTTCATCATAAACATCGTCATCCAACCCATCTTTATCGCCGTAAACCTCTTCTATTTTATCCTCCGCATCTATAGCGTTTTCCATAACTTTGTTGTCATCGTATACTTCATCCACTTTAGCTTCGACGTGGTCGAAATCATCGCATAATTTGTTTTTCGATAGTCTCGACAGCAGAGCACCTTCCAAGTGCGGGGGCGTGGCGCACACCACCGCCGATTTATCAGATTGAGATACATTTTTTGCTTCCCTTAACCACCTCGCAAAGCCAGCCATTAAGCAATCGCAATTAAGAGGATTATCTGCGAAAGAGAACGAATTTATCTTTATGAGTTCGAGAGTATAAATGGGTTGGAATTAAAATTAACGATCATCAAACGATTGTAGCGAACTTTTTGCTTTTTGTTCTGAAACGATGTGATTTCATCGGCATTTTAATGAAGGCTTCAGAAATTGTGAATGGAAAGTTGGAAATATCCGTGAATTGTACTGTGTTTAAAAATCGAGTGCTTTTCAGAGATAATCAAGTCAATGAGTGAATATAATTATATTTTCCGTCCGATATAAGTATTGTCTTTCGATGTTTCGATTGTTGTAAAATAAAAGGGAAATGGGTCTTTAATTATTGATGATTGTAAGTGTTTGATGAACGTGAACACTTTGGTTTCTCTCGAAATTGGAAATAAACAGTTCGAGGGTCATTTTGTAAAGCTATCTATCTCGTGGCGCAGAAACCCACTTCACTATGGAGACAATATTTTTACAAGATTAGTTAATTATGATGTTTAAAATTCTCCAATCACACTTCAATCTAATTAATGCTACTTCAATCTACAGCTGGATAATTATTTTACAGTGAAGTGCATGTATGCAAAAAAATATATGACAAGAAATTTAATCTATTTATTTTTTTTCTTCTTTTTAAAAATGACCATTCACAAAATAAACTAATTATAAAGGTACAATTACGAAACCTTAATCGCATTAACATAATTTCTACATATCAATACAAAAATTTATATCTATTTTAACCGACTTAGAAAAAAAGGAGGAGGTTATTGATTCGACCGTATTCTTTTTTATGTATGTTACCGTATATCTCCCGTGTTTATGGACCGATTTGGATTTTTTTGCATTCAAAAGAGTAGTGTCAGTGTAGTCGCATTGAAATTTGGTTCCAGTTTGATCATCGTCGTGGAAGATATTTCAGGGAACTCCTCGAAAAACAACAGATTGAGCTCTGCGATTAAGGTTTAATGATGTATATACCAACTGAATTGTGACTAGATGATGTGTTTACCCTTCACAGGACACTAAAAAGGGAAAATAATTACTTTTTGCCAAAAATAGAACCGACTTCCTCATTCTAAAAAGTAGAAAATAATTTTTATTTTATTTTTGTTGAAATCTATACAAAGTCGATGCCTTTATCTATTTTCAACTTAAAAAGATTTTGCACCGACTTTGTATAGATTTGGAAGTCGGTTCTATGTTTTGGCAAAAAGTTACTTTATTACATTATTTTTTATTCCATGTTCATATCTTACCTAATTTGCCATACAGAATCTTATATTTGGCTCATAAAAACATCAAGTAATGTTCAAGGAAAGCCATAAGTAATGCAGATAGCATGAGTCATGGTAATAGAGGGTGTTATTCCGACGCTCCAACAAAGGGTTTGACAGAACACAATGACCAGTGATATACGGGCGTAGGGATAAGCGAGTAAATTGAATATGTATTTAACTCTATAGAGTCGTTTTAATTTGGGGGAAGCTGATCGCAGTCATAAACATCTGTATTATCAAAAGTGTCAAAGCCTTAGAAGAAAGAAGGAGCAGGACGAATAAGGGATAGATAAGATCAGAACAGGGCAAAAAGGCATCCGGTCCTTGTATGAAGTAGGTAATATGTTCAGAGGACAGTCAGAATTGTATTGCACCTTTGGCAAATATGAAAATATCATTAAACCAAGCAAGCAAGCTAACGATGTTCTTAAGAGGCCGCAATGAAATGAAAAAAGGGGTGACGATCTGGCACAAGATTCATTTGATGCTAACCGATCACCGCAGTTCATGAATTTCTGCAGTATCACAAGTATCAACACCTTAGAAAAGAAAAAGTATTATGGAGAAAAATGGAACGAGATAGGACATTGAATTTGAATTGAATAAAGAAATGTGATTTGTCATTGAAAGAAAAAAAAGTGGTGTGAAGACTCGACTGTTTAAAATGTATATTACTATTTCACCATATTTCATAATATTTAACAAAAAGCTTACAAACAACATCCTCCCCACCAGTATGTACGTTATAAGATGCATGTCATTGTATCGTCATTATACACAATAGCGAACATCATTGTGGTGTTATCTTCAATCATACGCGTTCTATAGCTTCTGACAGATTAAAGAGATTGCCGAAATTAAAATGGCAAGGTGTCAAACTTGTCACGAAAATTATAAAGGGTAAGTATTTCAAGTGGGTTTTCAGAACCGATGTGAGAAAATTCCATAAAAAATGGATAATAATGTTCGAATGTAGCTCATAATTCTCATAACCTACAAGAAAGAGACTCTTACCATGATAAACTATAGATAATAAAGTATATATTCCCACAATTTAATTTCAATCTACCGTGGGCATTTTTTCTTATGAAGACTTTGCTACTCTTTCTGTAACTTCACAGAAGTAACAATGTTTAAATAAAATCTGTTTTTTCTTATTGTATATTTTTTAATCACCATGTACACAAGTGTTTCAAATATTTTTTTTTCTTTCTTTCTAATGTTTATATTATAAGCTATAATTGATCATGATTTTTACCTTCTATAGTAAACCGGCTGAGATCCTTGTGCAAAGCAAGGGCCCCATCTTCGATAATCGATATATCGTTATCATGCAGGAGCAGCTCGGAGAGATGGTGGAGAGACTTCAGCGGCTCCGCGGAGAGAGAACGGAGAAAGTTGTGCGATAAGTCTAGATGTACTAAGTTTGTGAGCTGCGCTAATGATGCCCCTGGAAAGAGAATTTGTCTATGTATCTCATCGAAAATCAATCAATTTTTTTATACCTATTTCGGTACAATGTTACACAAATTTACAATAATCTTATATTGCGCTTTAATAATCATATCTTTCCCACAGATTAGAATTAGAAAAAAACATTAATAACGAATAAGAATATATTTTTAACTTAATAATACTTCTGAAAGAGTACCTGAGATATATTTAAAGCAAATATATCAACAATACATCACAACTGAATTAAACAATTATTACGAAATGAACGTAATGAAATACTTTAAACATAAATTCAGCATTAAACGTTTAAATCGCCCAAACACTTTAATTAAAGTATCCATTTAATCAACACTCATAAACTAGTGGCGAACACGCGTCGTTATGTATAAATCAAGACCTTATATTTGATACAAAACTCAGTCGAATATAGCCGAATATATTCATATGAAAATCGCATGATGAATTCGCTCATCCTCGAACTCGACATTTTCTTTCTTCTAAATTTCCTCTAAATTTTATCGAGTACGAATAAACAATACTCTGTTTGTATGTTAGTAGTTTTTAAAGAATAAAATGAAAGTTATTTCCTACTTTTTAGTATGGAAGTCGGATCTATTTTTTTGCAAAAAGTTATTATTATATCAAAAATTGAAACACCATGAGCGTTTCAATTGTCCCTTCCTACAAAAGGGTTGTATTCTACTGTTAAGGTCATAGCTCATTACGTCACGCAACGCCTTTTTCGGACACTGTGGGAATGGTTGGTACTGTGGGAGATGGTATTATTCCTCTAAAGAAAAGGACTGGCCAGCCGATAGACCCCGAGGCTTGTTGATGTTTGCAAATGGTATATCATATTATGCTAAGTGGCGAAAACATTTCAACAACGTGATTGAAGAAGTCTGTACCGCCACAGTACGGACCTCTTGTAAAAGGGTTGTCATCTTAAAAAAAGGTGATAGCTCATTATACAACGAGCTAACATTTTGACAACTTTTCTCCTTGGAATATTTGATACAATACAACCAGTTTGAAATTAAGCGAAACTTATACAACTGATAAACATATATAGACATACTTTTCTTAAATACATCCAAACTTTTACAACTTATTAATTACTTAATTGCTTTTTATATTAGTAATTACTATAAATTTACCCAATCTTCGAGGACACTGCGAGATTGCAAACAATGCGATCCCATGATTTTACGGAGTTGATGATAGTGAGCATATTATGTCCATAGAATTTCATTTACAAATAATAAACGCGGGGCGAAGCTGTGTCTATCGGGTGCAGGTGCATTATATAAATATCTTGAATACCAATTCCTTAGAAAAATCTCTGTCGATATCTTCGTAGAAAATTGTATTGATAGTGGCCAGTTTCTGAGGATTGCATAGTGAAATGGCATTTTTAAAAGCAAATTGATGTATAACTTTTATAGGTTATTCTTAATTTGGTTTCAGTTTTTATTTATTTATGAAAAAAAATATTTATAAAAAAGGGTTACTTGTATTACAAATACACTAAATATGACCATGATTTGAAATAGATGAATAATTTAAAGTTCTTTTTTCAGTTGTACTATCTGAACTTGGTAGTTCAGGTGGTAAGATCTATTGGTATAGATCTTAGCAGCAAAAGATAAATACAGACATAAAACTATTAAGGACCAATAATAAACAATATCTTATTAACATACGAATTTAAAGCAATGCTTATTTAATAATTTAATTAAAGTTTATATGAAATGTTCACCTGAAATAGATACAATTTAATTGTATGATAGAATCTGCGTGAACAAGATCGTTAGATGCTGAAACCTATAGTCTTCCATCCCATCGATTTCATTAATGTGTAGATTCAAATAGACTCTGTCTGCTACAGCTTATAATAAAACTAACTAGAAACAACTACAATGACACTGTGTGATAGATTTCAAATTCAAATTCTTATTTTTTACACTTAAATATATACGGCTTACTAATAAACCTAAAATATATTACCTAAGACGAAGACTTCGATAATAAAAGTGATATGACAAGTAAAACAAATTCTTAGACGTCGGAACAAGTAGTTCGAAGAATCTCGATTTGTTATTATTTAGGTTCAGTTAGTCTCAAACTAAGGCCTAAATAATAAAAACTCACCTGACGTGATAAGTCCAAATTCTTTATTTGCCGGAATGCGTTTTATTTTTATTTTAAAAATAAGGCACAATAAACAATTACATTATGAAGATAGAGTTACAAGTTTAAAATACAGATATCCATATTCCATATTCCAACACATCTATTTTATTGTTCTTAACACTCAAATAGATACGGTTTACTATTAAACCTAATATTCATGAACCTAAAACTAAGACTTCAATAATAAACACTCACCAGAAACAGACACAATTTCATTGTGTGACAGATCCAAATGGGACAAGTTCGTTAGGTGCCGGAACGCGTAGTCTTCCAACACATCGATTTGATTATTGTGTAGATTCAGATGGGTGAGGTTTGCCAAACCTAAGACAGAATATTGTACGAATTATAAACAGAAATACATTTAATTTTTCACTCATACTTTATACTATTTTTTTAAAAATTCCTTCCTACTAGTACAATGACGTCAAGAAGTGAAAAACCTTAAAGTCCAATTAATAATATCCATAAAGCTTATAATTACTCGCATTAATAAGGTCGTCATTGTAAATATATACTTTAACAATGTTATTTGTTGCAAGCTCGTGAAATGAATTTGCTCACTCCTCTCCGATCCTGCTCTATTCCTCTCCAATTTCCCATCATTAATCCTCTCCTTATCCCCTTCCCTTCCCTTCCCTGAACGGCAACGCATCTGAAATGCCTTGATATAGTAGATGTTCACTTAACATCAGGTGAACCGCATGCTTAACTAGTCGTTATTAGAACAAAGTCTAAAAATTATTAAATGGGCAAATAAATGTTTTAACCGAGATATATTAAAGACGGAAGTAACTATAACATATAATACAAATTCCAGTATGGTTTTTCATATGGACGTTTAATGAAACTAAGAGAGTCTTTCCTCGAATAAGCCGGTCAATTTATTTATTACTGGTGTAACCAATTCTGGACATATCTAGTTATTATTGTATTTGTCAGAAATGTCCAGTAGACATCATTCGATTACTTAAGATTTAATATACGTAAAAAGGTAAGTTTCTCTGCATGTCTATATTTATTTTCTAAAATGAACAAATTGTTGCCAAAACATGACTTATCCTTATAATTCTACACTTTATGTATATTAAGTATAATTATTGAATGAGGATACGCTTATTTACGAAAAAATGTAAAAAATTGTGGTAAATATAAGGATTGACTTATAAATTATTATAATATTAAAAAATACTTGAAATTAAGCGTATTAAACGCTCATTTTTATAAAAAAAAGTTCTCTCCGGCGGGGAATCGAACCCCGGTCTCCCGCGTGACAGGCGGGGATACTTACCACTATACTACCGAAGATGTTGAGTAGCAAGCGAAATTTATTGATTATATACATATTATATTATTATCTAATACATGATAATGATAAAATATGAAAGAATGAATTTATATCTTATCTATAAATACATAACAAAGATTTTAATCACTGAACTTCTTGTTCTAGAATTTCTTTTAAAACAGAAAGTATTTACTTATATTTACTTAAATAAATGAGTATGTATCTGTCTATAGATTATATTGATTTATCTAGAAATATTTAACACGTTTACATAAACTGTAAGTATAAAATAATAATAATAAATAATAAATGTGTATTTGTTACAAAAAGATAACATATTACATACATAAAAATACAACTATAATAAGAATGAATGAATGAATGAATAAACACTTTATTTTATGCACTAGTAAAACTTAATGATATTAGAAACATTAACTTAAAACTATACATAAAAAGGGCGGCCTTATCGCTAATGAGCGATCTCTTCCAGGCAACCCGTGGAATAAGAATGTAGTAAATAAAAAATGCATCAACAATTTGAAAAAAGAACACAATTGAAATATAAACGTACCAGCCAGTGCGCCCCGTCGTATACTCGCGAAGGTATTGTCGGACAGATGCAGGGTCTCCAGGACCCATAGAGTCGGCAGAGTTGTGGGTCCCACGGGCCCCTCTAGCGCGTTGCTCGACACGTCTAACTCTTTTAACGCTTTCGCTCCCTGAGGAAGGGTTAAGCTTAGAATGCCTTTGAATATAGGAGAACGTTTATAAATGTTTTATACAGAATAGTACCACAGTCCTTGTAATAAGATATGGAATACGTTATTTTTACGAAAGCAAGATTACTTGTATCCTAATTCTGTGCCAATAAACAAATTTATTATTTTTCTTATGTATGTACCTATTAGCTGGTAACTCTTAAATTTTAGCTTACAAGTTCCAAGTTATGTCAGTATAATGAGTTAGGAAAGATTAAAATTGAAATAGGTTTTGTTTCAACTAATTTATATTACACATGATAATCAACAATCAACAAAATATATAGGCACAAATGCAGGTAATTCTGAATTCAAGTATAAGTTAATTACAAGATTCAAAATTCAATTTCAAAAGTATCACTCGATGCAAGTTAATTCCATCTAAAAAAATTACATCTGAAATCTGTCTTAAGAATAATGTTATTTTATAGGTCTACTGAAAGCAAGTCTTTTTCAAAGTGTCTTATCTTACTCGGGTTGTCAATTTTGTTCATTTAACTAACTTGAGCATGTGACTTTGCACGGAATGAGCATCCCATATTTAAAGTGGTACTAAAAAAACAATTTATTCGGCAAATGCTTATATTGTTTGCGTAATTCAATAACAATATATAGAAAGACAGGCCTAAACATGAAAACAGGCAATTTCATATTAATCATATTAGCTAGATACATTCACTGAAATTTTAGAGTACAGTTTAATTCTTATAATAAACTATTTGTATACAAAATTTTGCATACAGTCAGGTGACGAATAAAGATACAAAAAGACACTACGAAAATAGGCCTCTTATTCAACAGTATCTAATTTCACTCTCGTTCACAATCTTCACAAAGCTCTTCAGTATTGAGGCTCATGCATAATTCACGAGTACATGCAGGCGGGATTAGCTTCGATAGCTGTTTTGATCACTTCACCTGTACCCTACAGTGGGACAGGACGTGCATTTCATATAGAGCTTTATAGATTGGCCTATTTTATAGGGCAAAACATTACTTACTCATTCAATGTTTTAAATTATGAATGTTAAAATTTAAGATAGAGTTCTCCTTAAAAAATATTAATATACGTCAAATTTTGTAAACTCAGAGATCTCTAATTACATTTGTGTTCGCGCAACGAAATGTTTTTATTCACATCTAAACAATAATATATGTATCCTAGTCATATCAAACTTTAACACATTTTATTTTATTTATATACTACTGCACTCAAAAATCGCAGATAAGCACTTATAAAAGAACGGTTTGTTTCTTGACATTTTCCTTCGTATTTGATAAGAGTAAACATTTTTGGTCCAATCATTTTTTTTAGACAATATATTGTCTATTCTTACTTAATTAAAATGATATGTCAAACTATATACCTCATTAACAAACAACACTAACAACAGCAGATATTTTATTATTCCCTTTATCATTTGTAAAAAAGAGCTACTTTTTACCCTAGAACAGAAAATGCAAAGTATTTAATTATACTTCATTTCTTTCGTAATTATAATTAAGTATACTTTATACAGAGTTCACACAAAGAACGCTGACAGATGCTAGAATCTGAATAATTTAGTATACTCGTATTACTAATATTGAAGATGAAAAATTATCCCAAGTTGTGTGAAAAAATATACAAAGGATATTATGAAGATATCATATAATTACCTTCATAATAATTATTAATAACACTTTTTATCCTTATTCAAGCAAGAAACTCCATCAGACGCTATTTTCATATTTTCCTATTTAAATCTAATTAATTTTTAAACTGACACAACCACGCAAACAAATTCACAAAAGGCAGTGTCATATAATATCCTTTATAAGGCTTTTTGAAGTCAGCAAAAACTATCTAAATATTAAATCCACTTACCTTCAAAGAAGACAAGGCGGATACCTTAAGGAGGTTACCCCTCAACCTCAACACGGCGAGCTTCTCGAGAGGAGTGAAGGCTTCGGGCGAAATACTTGTTAGCTGATTATCGCTTATATCCAGGTACGTAAGGTTTTGAATACCCTGGAAGAGATGAAATATTTCAATAGATACACATATTAGTTTTGAACAAGTTTTATGTTCGTTGGCCGATTATTGTTTTTATTTAACGTGTGTACGTAAGATAAGTTTTTCAGTACTTTGAAATAAGATAATAATAGGTAAATTTTTACACTTTTACAAATAAACAGGAAACAATCAAATTATTTTGTAAACAACTATACCATAATATTTATCTTTGGAAAATTATTAACTCACAGCCAATTCGTTCAAAAACGGAAAATTCCTTTTAATAGAAAGTAATTAAGTAAAATAACTAATATAGAAAATAAAAGGGCTACAATTTTCTATTCATGGGATCAATCAAACTTACATTCTCATGACATAAAAAACACGTACTAATCCATTGTACCATCTTATAACTGTATCTTTAATATAAACATGACATCAATGCTCCCAATAGGCATTAATCGACAAATATTCACATAAGGTCATATTATTTACATAAAATTACATTTTTATCCAATTATTTAAAACAATCGCAGCGGGGGATTGTCTCTTATACTACAAAAAGATTACTTAAATATAAAAATTACCCGAATTGTCGATTAATATATCTATATATTATAAAAAAGAGGATCTAGAATAAATATTAATCTAGTGTTGTTATATACATCGATAATTTATTTTAAGTTTTAAATAATACGTGATGTAATACATACAACTAAATAAACAATTATCCACACCGAAAAACAACGCAACTTACATTTTTGGCACACATGATAATAATTACATAAGATAAATAACGAGACCAAAGCACATAATAAAATTTTACAGAAAGACTTGTGGTTACAATCAGGATATCTGTAGACAAAATTATGTCCACTGTACCATACCAGGTAAAATTTGTGACTGTAGAGCCAATTTGAGGCCAGCTATACCTACTTTAACTTTATTACACACCCAATATTTTAATAAACACCACAATACATTGTGCAAATAGCGTATAAAGTAGGCCTGAATTCTCACCCCATTCTTCTCCCGTCATGTTCTACTCCTCCCTTTCCTTCAATCCGGCTTTTAAGTTGCAGATGTTCATGAGCTGCGGTCAGTCACTTAACATCAGGTGAACCGCATGCCCCGATTGCCTTCGATGACATAAAAAATAAAGTAAATAATATTACCTTAAAAGAATTGGCGTCCAACGAATGTATCTTATTGTTAGATAGATCCAGTCGGTCTAAATAGGACAACTTCGACAAAGCTTCTGTAGGCACCGTTGGTAGCTGGTTATTTGGGAGACCTACAACGAAAAAAAAATCAAGGTCCGTTACAAATTTAAAAAATACATAACATAAAAAGGAACTATACACATATAAATAGAACATAACAAAAGAAACAACAAAAAATCAAACCAGTAAAGTAGTAACAGAGTAAATTCTAGTATTGTCGTACTAAACGCGCTTTACTTCTCCGGACGATATCTCGAGGCCATGTTCCACCGGCGCTCGCGATCTCGGCGTTGACAAAGCTAGCACTAACGAAACGCCAGTAACGTATCCGAAACATTACTGAAGGTGCCTTGCTGCACGCGCTTTATATCTTCTGGCGATATCATGAGGTCGTGTAGACCAACACCCGCGAGCTCGGTTATGGAGTTAGTAAGGAGACTCGCCTTACGCCGGAAGAGTGGCTGCAACAGGGCTTAAGACACCTAAAGCACATAATGACGTCGATCCTGTACCAGAACTTTCTCGTTTCGAATCACCAGGGCATGTCGATAGACACTCGCCTTGCTGAACGCGCTCTATATCTTTTGTCGATATCACAAGCTCAGCAAGAGTGTGGCCGAGGTAAGATGATAGATGAAGATATGAAGAGCGACGCTCGTGAGCTCGGTTTTGAGCACAGCTAGCACTGACCTAACACCAGTAACGTACTTGCAACTTGCGCCTTGCTGAATACGGTTTATAGCTCTTGCTGAGCTGATCGTCAGGAGATATATCGCCTGGCCTTATATCGCCTGACTCATTGAGCCACGGAAAGCATGTAAAGCTACTGGTCCTGTACCATATCTCTGTAGTGTCACCAGGGCATGCAGATTTTCACTCGCGATCTTGACTATGCAAGCAAAAGGACTCACCTAACGCAAGGAGGGTTGCAGCAACACTACTAAAAGCCCCTTGCTGCACGCGCTTTATATCTCCTGACGATATCACGAGGCCATGTAGACCAACGCCCGCAAGCTCGGCGATGGACGCAGACGGCAGTGACGTCACGCCACGAAGAGCACAGTCGAGAAGAGAAACTGCCGTGTTCTTGTTTCTTGATCTCTGTTCTCTGAGGTGGCGACCGATTATCTGGAAATAGAATAAATTTTAAGGAAATCGATTTTTGTATATTTTTTAAAATAAAAAGTGGGTTAACGAGATAATAAGTCCCCTGTTGGTAAATAATTTGTTACTGGCCTTTTAAGAGGCTCTTCTTCTATCTATTTACAAAAAAATATAAAAAATAAGTTTTTTTTATAAAAATGTAGAGTATTTTATTATTTTATATGCAATAAAGGCCGTGGCGTTTATTGCATATTCGTGAATCATAAGTGATAGTCGTAAAAGAATTCGACAGTCAAATTCCCCATAATCTTTTCGATATACAAGTGTACATCGAAAAGATTATGGGGTAACCATGATAATAATAAATATTTTATAGTTTAATCAGCTTAGAAACATTTAAATAATTCCAATAATACCATCACGTATATAAACGTATATATTAATGATGTCCAATAGTTACTATAAACAGAAGCGTTAATTCTGCAAAATATATGAACAACCGTAATTTAGCGTTTAATGAAATACTTAATTAGTTATTACTGAACTAATGAGTACATTTAATGTTAGATGATATCATTTCAAATGCAAAACGAATTTTTCAATAGAGCTTAATACCTTGTATTGCTGTTATAATTAGTATTGCAACAGTATTCAATATAACTAAAATAAAATGGTCATAATAAAAATGTATAATATGTTTGTTTTTTTTTTATAATTGGAGGCAAAGGAGCAGGATTTTACCCTTGTAGCGACTGGTAAGAATACATTTCTACTCGTGGGTGTTGTAAGAGGCGACAGAGGGTTATTCGGCTACATAACATCTTCAGCACACAAAAGCAATTGGAACGATTTAACAATTATTTTACCAGCTGCATTTTCACTGAGTGACATAGGCTATTAGTATAGCCTATGTATAAGCTCAATAACATTATCATTTGTGTCCAAAAATGAGAGGAGAGAAACAGCGCGTAACATTTAGTTAACAATACATTATAAATACTATATGTAATTAGTATATTACAAAGAAAATATTAATTAAATTGTATATTCACTTAAGCAAAACAAACTAGGCGCTCAATTGCCGCCCTAACTCTACGTTATAATTCTATGAACGAATTCGATACCAATCATTCAATTTATTTGAACTGAAACAAATTTGTCCAATCCCTATTTGACGTTGTTAGTTTAAAGGATCATGGACGAAATGGAATAGAACCTATATAGGTTTAGACCATATTGAATACGCACTGTAAAGTTTCGAATGGTATAACTATTAAATAATAGCCCTTTTATAACTGAAATTGGGAACGATCTATGCACATTTTAACTCGTCACGTTCGAATGATATCTCCAAGCTGCTTGATTAATCATTGCAGAGCCTAAACTTTTAAACCAATATACAATTTTTGATTATCTTTATTTGTACTTATTCTTGTTTAGCGTCAACATGCTTAAAGCAATTATTTATGTGAATTTAGCTAAGTACTTAGTAACTTGTAAAGTATAAAAGGCAAGCGCCTAATTAAATTCAATGTACGTTTAAGAAATTCTGATATTTAGGGAAGCGTACGACAATTTGTACCCAGTGAAAAAAAAGGAAAATTAAAAGGGACAATATGTATGAGATCTATCTTTAGATATTCCTATAAAAATCGATTGAAAATTGGATTAGTCTCACTGCTATATAATAAGAAGCCCATAAATAAACTTTATGAATATTTATCAATTAAACTAATTAATTTTATTTATAAACAAAAGGCTCATAGTCCAGCTCATACAAAAGCGTATAATCTATTGATTCTACTCACCCCTCATTTTCCGCGGCGCTGCTATAATTAAATTACTAGAAAAGCCTGAAGCTTAGAAGGACTAATAACCTTAGCTCAAATAAAATTAATAATGAAAACTGAACAAACGCATATTCGCGCATCTTTTAATAGATCTTCTGATCTTAGCGAATTCAATTTTCCATCCATTGTCGTGTCCAATTCATATTTTTTCGCTTTAGTCTTTGGAACAGTATTGAAAGATTTCTCATTAAATTCACAAAATTAAAAAAGAAATTCCCAATTTGTGGCTCCTTTGAAAGGAATTACTGTTAGTTATCAGAGTTTTAAATGTGTTTCGTTATTTTTGTTTTCTCTAAAGATCTTCTTAGCATTGTTTCTTTAACTGTAATTTTCAATTGTTTTATTCTGTTATTCTAATACGAATGAGAATTAATTTCTGTCTATTTTATCGGAAATTTTGTAAAAAGTATTCAAAATACTAAATCAGCTAAACCGTTATAAGAGTATGGAACTTCTGTAATCAATTAACCCGTAAGTAAATAAGAACGTTAAAAATCAAAATTGAATCATTGAATCAATAAGGACTTGAAAAAAATGAATTATTAATTGTATAGATGTGTCGCTCAATGCTAGACCAAACTGGAACACAAACATATAAAAAACATTTAATTACAGATGGAAACTTATTATCTCCCATCAACCTAGGTCTTCTTTGTTTGAAAGGCAAGCGAATATAATAACTCTTTAACATATTTATTA
>LQNK01000823.1:117671-136956 GCA_001586405.1 Phoebis sennae | reverse complement strand
ACATAGTTTAAACACTTCAATCAGGCAAGTTTAATCACTAGTGTTACTAATCCATTAAATTACCGAATACAATATTATAAACCAAATATAATTGTTTGAGTTGCGAAATTCAATTAACTGTCAAACCAGACGTGAGTAATATCTTACATTAATATTGACAAAGTTGCATTTGCTTTTACTATTCCCTCTGTGAATTGAAGGCTTGCATATTATTATATAGATAGATAGAGAGATGTACATATATTTTTTATTTATAGAGCACACATTACTTGTCGACAAATTTGTTTCGCCCTCATTTACCGAATAACTAAAGGTAAACTGTGAGAGTATGCCATCCAAGCATTAAGTTTTTCTTATGTACCCAGTGTTTTATGTGAAATAAAGTATATTATTATTACTCAAAATGAAACAAATTATAAACAAAACAAAAGTTCGTGTGACGGCTAAGAATACATGTGTCGCCACCCCATTACTATCCGTGGGTGTCGTAAAAATTGACAAGAGGGTAATTCCGCTCCATAACATCTACAGCAATAAAAGATTCATTAGAGACGAGCCGATTATTGCACGATTGGTTCAAGCTCGCACCGGTCAAAATACCACATCCCCCAGTAGAAGATCGCCGTGAAACACTATTGGCCGGTGCCTATATTCCCATTAGGAGGGCTATATTCCCATCCCATTCCTCTCCCATCCTGTTCTAGTCCTCTCTCAATTCTCCCTTCCCCTTCCTTCAAGCCGGCAAGGCATCTGCAACAGTTTGATGTTGTACATGTTCATGGACTGCGGTCAGTCACTTAACATCAGGTGAACCGCATGCCTCGCTTGCCTGCTATAGCATAAAAGCAATCAAAACATCCTCTAATTTTGCAACTAAAAACAAACCCAATATTGGTTACACAATCCCTTAATAGGAACAGCTACAAAACTTCGTGGGTCTTATTAGCATAAAAAGGAGTTCAAGCAAAACATTTTGGCTCCTTTCATTTAAGCTTAAAATTGTCAGGAAACAGGTCTAATTGACAATGTACAAGGGCGAAGGGAAATCAGAATTAATTCTAATTAATAATAATACGGCGTTTAAATCAAGTCCCATTGAAGTTTTAGTTAGGGGCAGTAATGAGATGGGTAAAGGTATCCGAATTAGTTATGAGGAATGCATTAAAAGGACTCGGGATATTTGACTGTTTGTGTAAAATTATTTAGGCATTTAAAATAAGCCACATCGATTGTACTAGGACAGTATTCAAATCATACAGTGGTTGTACGGTTTTTAGGACTTTGATAAATTTTCTAGTGGCATGTGACCAATTTTGTACGCACTGGCAAGTAAAAATACTGGGTTTTGAAAGAGCGTGCGTTCATGTTTCGTATAAGAAATAACCTTTATGTGACAGAAAACATTTAAAATGCAATTTATTGTGATACATATCGACCATACTCTTTTGAATTTTGAAGAAACATAATTTCGTCATACTAAAAAATAATGTGTCCCAAAGTACGGACGATAAATATCGACATTTTGCGAAGGAGATTTGGAGCGCTGTCTGCATAACAGTTTCGTGTAACGACTGTTTGTATTCTTTAGACCGTGGTACTAGTGTCAGATCAAGGATAATTAAATTCACTGTCATTAATTTTATTTCATGTCTCTATCATATTAAGACTATGGCACGCATAATCGATATGTCAAATTTGCATGATATCAACATGAAATCACAAAATGTTGCCGACAATATAATATAAAATCCATAATATACAATACATACATATACAATAAATAAAGTTATGTTACACATATTATTTGTTACAGGGGTATGCCTGATCGAGCACGCCAGTGGAAGACAGACAGACAAACTTACAAACCACAACAACTCTTACAGCAGTTACGGCCTTTTTCAAGTAAGTGCGAAGCCACATTTAATTTTACAGGCAAGTTGTTGGTACACATTGTATAACATTTTGTTTGTGAGGTCCCGGGTTCGAATCCCAGGTAAGACCTAAATAGACAAAAAATAGAAAATGTAATATTTTTTACGTAACATTATTTATGCACTAAATTATTAAAACAATTTTTAAATTTATTTTTTCTTAGTGATGATTCCAATAATTACTTACAAAGGTGTACTTATAAATTACGAACGCTGAAAATATGCATGAAACAACAAATTGTAAATCATTAACTATTAACACCGATTTCCATAAGTAAATTGATATTAAATAATTGTTTTATATGCCTTAATAAATTCATATCCAGGGAAATAGCTGGCGTCTTACAAGGCATTAATTTAGCATTACGACTAAGCTTGTAATGACATATCACGAATAATAATAGAAATTAATGTGCCGTCGTAAACGCTGAAGTAATGGAAAATTGACGTTTACTTCACATTATTATATACATTAATTCCCACTGATTTACTCATAGTTTGTATTTGTCTTTTGTCATCATTTTTATATTGTGAGTGTTTGTTTGTATGCGAGTTTGTCTAAAAGTTAGGTCAACTGAACAATTTCATATTGCCAGTTTAGGCTATATGTTTTCTTGTATGAGAATGTTTTTGTTGGTTCTACTGATGTGAAGCGGTCATCGATATGAGAGAATTGTAATAACAAATATATAACTAGCTTATTAAATAAAAAGAGGGGGAAAGATAGATAAATTTAATAATAACAGGAAAATTTACTCAAATCGTGGTCCTTTGGCGCACCACGGATTTTGATTTACAAGAATATCGCTCCCTGATTCGAAAATCGATGTTGTTCTTTTGTTTTATTTATAAAAAACTTGCTTTGCCTCGCTGTGTCACCCGCGTATAGTTCCAATATATGTATAGGGATAAACGGCATCCAATGTCCTTTATCAAGTTTCAAACAATATCTGTACAAAATTTCATCTAAATCGCAAGAGACTTTTAAGAATTTTAAATCTATACATATAATAAAACAGTAACCGAACCATTTCTGTACATTGAATATTTTTCAAAAAGAGTAATTGGTATGCAATATGTATGTTCTATAGATACCAAAACCATGGTCAGAATTTTTTTTTCTGTTTGTTTGTTTGTCTGTTCATCTGTTTATCTGTTTGTATGTGCGTCAATCACGTAATAACCACTAGGCAGATTTTGATAAAATTTCACATACTGATAGGCCAATATTAGGTGCAACTTATAGGCTATATTTTATTTTAAAAAAATATTTTAGGGGTGGCTTTCCATACATGTAAACGGGAGGTAAAAAAATAAATTCGCAAATACATAATTAAATAAGGTTTCGTTGGATAGGTCTTTAAAAATGAAATAGAGGTTTCTAAATACGTTATTTGCTAAAATAAATATTCTTTGAGATATACGCTTCCAAAGTCCTGAAAATGTCATACCACGTGACAATATGAGTCTATAGTTCTTAATAATTTTGTATGGAAATAGCTATGACAAACATCTCACAGTGTGCGCGCCTCTTCAATATACAGAAATTAGTAGCCCACGCGTGCGAAGCCGAGGGCGGAAAGCTAGTTCTAAATAAAGATATCCTATCGTCACATAGGCATTATTTTTAAGTTTAATTACTAAAATCCAGTTTTATCAAAAAAATCAAGTCTTTTCAAGATTATTGCATAAATTTTATAATAAGCGTAGATAGAACCCACTTAGTTAATAAATAGCTTTTCGACGTGTCAATTTTCTGGTCCATAGGCGCATCCCAACATTCACAATACGATTGTGCGGACCGAATCAGACAGTAATTTCAATTTCAATAGTTCAACTAAGGTAGAGCAAACCTCAATAGTGCACAAACACACGTATTTACATATTAATGATAGATTAGAACGTCTGATTGCATACAATTGATGTACAATAATAGTAAAATAGAAGTTTCTATCACGCTTGTATTAATCCGGAAATATTATGTTGTTGTATATCATTTGCAGGAGGATCTACATAAGTGGATTAGACATATTAAGATGACGATCTCATAATGAGAATAATGAGTATCTGAATGCAATCACTGTTTTCTATCTAGTACAAATTATGCATTCAAGTCCGTGATTATTAAAACCTTCTTTTAATAAATAAAAATTACTTAATAATCACAGTGTTAAAATTATAAAGTGGTTGCACGATTTTCGACGTTTGAAAAAAAGCCTCGGGGCTGTGACAAATTTTGTGCACACTGGGAAGTAAAAATCATGGCTTTTGAAAGAGAATGTGTTCATGTTTCGCATTATAAGAAATAACCATTGTCTTGTTTAAGGAAACATTTAAGATACAATATATTACAGTACATATCGACGATACTCTTTAAACTTTTAAGTGACAAATTATTTTGCTGACGACTTATTCCTTGACATTGTTTAAATCTCCGATTAGAATTAACAAATTACTGAGCCATTCAGTTAATACTACATAATAATATAGAACACAAACTAGTTACATATTAATAATGATAGATTATAATGTTTGCATATAACTGATACATAATGTTAAAATAGTATTTCCCTACGTTTGGTATAATCCGGGAATATTATATTGATGCGTTTGGAAAATTATTAATAGAGCTAGATTATATTTTGAAGGCAGCATTATGATAATGGATTAGTATAAATTATAACCAAAATTCCCGTTTCATTAAAATCTATACTAATACTATAAAGCTGCAAATTGTTTGTTTAAACGCGCTTATCTGGGAAATAACTGGTCTATAAACGAGGATGGCTATATATTATATTATGTTAAGGAAAGTAAGGCCAAAATTCCAGCTAGTAAACGATAAGTAGAATTAACATGGTTCGTTAAATAAATACATAAAGATAATTTCCTGCTTAAATGACTCACAAATATCTATCAGAATACATGGACATAAACTTGCGAGTCAAGCCGTTTATACATAAAAAAATCCATAGGTTGAGAAAAACTACGAGGAGAACCGCATGCAAAAACTAGTAAATTCATAAATTTAATTTCCGGTTATTTCTGAAGCAAGAAATGCCTCAGTTAAGCGTGTAAGGGGCACTAATTAATAAGCCTACAATTTTCCCTAATACTAGTTTAGAAAGCATTTGCATGTCTTCGGTAGTTTTTTCAAGCTAGCTAAAAATAATTTTCGGTGAAGCTAGAGCACGTCTTATTTACACATAACATGCGCTAATTAATAAGCTAAATGGTTCACCTAACGCTTTACATGCCATTAAAGTCTGAGATATAATGTTTGGTACAAGCTTCTGCCTGCAGCTTCACTACCTTAAATTTGAGGACTATACATCAATAAAGGGTATCCTAGCACCTAATCCATTTAATAGCCAATTTGTATAGGAAATTTCATTAAGTAATTGCAGCATGATTTACTCACAAACATCCGAAACTCAAACAAAGAAATGCTAGCCTATTAAATTTTTATCAAAAAATTACTCCTACTAATATAATTTCATTTTTTTACTATTTACAGTTTTGCTTGCGTTTGCTTCAACGCGAGTACTTTCGATATTAAATAAAATACTATAATAATAATAACAATGTATAAAATACGCATTTAAAATTCTTTTTAAAAGCACTTTATTTTTTTAATTATTCCGATTCTGAATTCTAAAACAGTTGAAAACTCTAAAGTTATCTTCAATAGCATTAACCATAAAAAGTAACAATCAAAGTCACACACATAATAGGAACAAACTCTATATAAATGCAAATTTGTGACAATTTTTAAGGGAAACCTCCTGCGATAACCAACCTTATATCATTCGGAGCGATGATGCCATATATGGACCCAGAATAATATATTAAAACGTCACTACCACACGTCGTGCGCATTTATACCCCCATCATTAATATATTTTTATCACTATGCATTATTACATGAAATAAATATAATTTTCTTTACTACAACCTGTATATCAATAGTAAAGCTTCTGTTTTTCTAACCTGTATATAGACAAAACCAGTTTACCTCCCTTATCAATTAAAAAAATAATAAATATTAAACATAACGCCATCTACTCCCAACGCAAAGCTTGTACTATGGAAACTAGATAACTGATAGACATACTTTTTTTTTGTAAATATATACATACTATAGTTTAATTTAACACCCAGACAGTAAAAAATTACAATATTCACATCATATTTACCTACTCGTGGGGATCGAACCCACACCTTCCGGCGCAATACACCATTGCTGTATCCACTACGTCAATCGGGTCGCCAATAATAAATACAAAGGAATACGGTTTCAAATACTTCCCATACATAAGACTTAGATCCTATTGTATATGCACATATATTGGCTAATATGATCTATGAAACACTCCTGTGATAACGAGCCTTATATCATTAAGAGTGATGGGGCTCATATGCGGATCGAGGATAATATATTAAAACGTCATTACCATACGCCGTGCTCGTTTACACTTCTGCCATTACGTATATTTAATTTTTAAAATATTACTCATCAAATCGTTGTTTGTTTATACGATACTGAATGTTTCAACAATGGATACTATTATTTAAAAATCAAAGAATGAAGGATTCTCAAGTTATTCTGATTCTGATGTGCTTGACTCAATTTTATTCCATGATCCTGTAGCTATTCGGGGTAGATAGCTACAGGATCATGGAATAAAATTGCGAGGGCAAAGATATACATAGTAACTTTCTAGTTATAAAAATATAATTTTTCTAACAAAATGTCCTAATAGCAGCCCTAAGAATTTAGTGGTATAGGAACACCCCCGTGCCTCGGAGAGCCCGTAAAACCGTCGGTCTTGCGCCTGATCTCTCTCCGGTCGTGTCGGTCTGCCGTTCCACCAAATTATGAGTGTAAAGGAATAGACAGTGCACCTGTTTTTGCCCACATACTTGTACACTATAATATCTTATTCCTAATATATCATTACCGGTTTTCATTATCAAAATTGCGTACTAAACGAGGCACAATACAAATAACAATTCGCCTGGCTAATCACTGGAATGATGGGGAACGATAACCGCAGGTTTAGATAACTAAATATTTATTGACGGTATTGACTATCGCCGATTGAGTACTTTATAACTGATTGGTTATCACCAACTGAACTTCGAATCTGTTTGGGTTACAAAGGGGTTTAATTTTCTAAAATTAACTTTGTCCAAACTGTTTATTTATGTAAATTGTGGCGTAAGATACTATGTATATATTAGATATCTTTATATTGAGTAGTTTAACCTAAATAATAAAAATGATTTTAAACGGACTCTACTATGAACGTGACATGCACTGTAAAGTGTTCGAAACGTCGGGTTAAAATGATAATGTAAAAATAAACCGCGTTTAAAATCCATTACAAAGCATTTGTATTCAATGGGTATAATATTTTTTTATTTATTAGGCCAAGCATCGACAGAATAAACGCCAATACATACGCTCTTCTTCTACACTAATATTATAAAGAGTAAAACTTTATTTGTTTGTTTGTTTGTAATGAATAGGCTCAACAACTACTGGACTGATTTAAAAAATTCTTTCACCATTCGAAAACTACACTATCTACGAGTAACATAGTCTATTTATATAATTGTGCTAAGGGGGCGAAGCCGCTCAGCTAGCTTGTGATAAAATATAATATTTTATATCGATTAACTGAAAAATGTAGAAATCTGGCTCATAAATAATTTGATACAAATTATAAACCATTATTAATGAATTGGTTAAGTTTTACTTCATAATTTCAATAACAACAATTAGTCAGTTATAGATTTTATATTTTACAATAATAAATAATTGGATTACCAAGAAACAACATTAAATAAAACATCATTTGAATTAAATATCCATACATCTGCATCGTCAAAAGCTTATAACAGCTTAAATGTACAATCGCGCACATAAATCCACAAATATGTTCCGTTAATAAAATAATTCCGGATTTGTCCCATTAACCACGGGACAATTAAGCAAATAGCACCGGATCTAACCCAGGCCCGACATCTAGCCCGACCGCACTTCAATAAAATAAATGTACAATCGCAATCACAACACAGATTGTCGTTGTAACGTCAGCATTACAATGTTCAATACTTTTCGCTCTGCAATGTATTTTCTATGTGACTGTACTTTTTTGTAAAGTACCGGTAACAACCAAATTCAGACGTATTTTAAAATCAATACAGTAACAATCATTTACTAATAAATATACTATAAAATATGTTAAGTAAGTGAAAGAATCACAAACTAAACCAAAAACTTTTTTTTGATATGTATATCGTACGTGCTAATTCAGAATAACTGGTCGGATTTGAAAAAAAACTTTGTGTAAGATAGACCATTAATCAACAAAGAAGCGAAAACGCACGCAACAGCTAGTTAGTTATATAAACGTACATGCATGATGAAATATCAAAAGCATAAAGCTGATTACCAATGTACTAGCTAACCCACAATATTTTTTCTATCTCTTACTAAATTTTCCTAAATCTAGGGACCGCGCCTTACTTTCCTTAAAATCCTTTACCAGTACAACTACCTATAACTCTACTAATATACACGGAATACCAATCCAATAATCCATGGTACAACTAATTCGACACCTAAATTATAATTAACATTGTCAAAGGATTACTATTGTCACATTTCGTGTTAATTCACGCACAGGTGACAGTGTATCGACATGAACAAAATGCCCTAATGGTTATGTTATTGGTTTAGTGTCCTACTTGTATTTCTGTAAAATATATATAACTCAAAGGTAACTGATTGATATAGTGATCGATCAATGCACAGCACAAACCACTGAACGGATCGGGCCGAAATTTGGCATGCAAGTAGATGTTATGATGTAGGCACCCGCTAAGAAAGGATTTTGATCTATCCCGGATCTTAGGTAACGGGCTAAATACGCGAATGAAACCGTGGGGCACAGCTAGTTATCCTAATAAATAACATCATTGAACCAATAAATTATCGAAAAGTCATAATAATCACGAAAAACTTTTTTATCTTTGATCTTCTATAAGTTACTACACAAACAAGACATTATAATATGAGAAAAACTTTATAAACTTTTAAGAAAAAATTAAGGTATTACAAATATGTAGGTATCCTTATTAGTATAATTCTAAAGTTATCTCCTTTTTTATTTTAATGACCCTTCTCTATATCTTCTTATAATAAAGCGTGAAAGTTTGTTTAATCGAACCTTGCTGATGGATTAAAAAATACCTAGATTTCGATAGGCAGAAATTTGAGGAACAGTAAAGCATTAAATTACTCATCTCAATTATCCATA
This sequence comes from Phoebis sennae, assembly GCA_001586405.1. Classification (NCBI taxonomy): domain Eukaryota; kingdom Metazoa; phylum Arthropoda; class Insecta; order Lepidoptera; family Pieridae; genus Phoebis; species Phoebis sennae. Next base: position 127,697 of record LQNK01000823.1, on the reverse strand, counting down.
ACTTAGTATTTAATTAAATATAGTTCTCGATTACATCTTACTTAACTAATAAATTAGAATTGTGAGCACTGTCAAGGGATTACTGTCACGTTTGGTGTTAATTCAGGCACGAGTGACAATGCATCGAGTTACGAACAAAATGTCCTACAGTTATGCGGTTAATAGATTAAAACGTCTATGTCAGTGCTTTGTGTGGTTAATGGACAGGAATTAATTACAATTTGTCGCATTGTGATATGATGGAATTGTTCTGATGTGAAACAAGTTTAGAGGAACTGCTTTATATACATATAGAATAGGTTTTAGTGTCGTTAAATTAATGCATGTGAACATTGATCATTTGTCACTATGACTGAAATTAATTTTCATGTTTCTATAAAATAAAGAGATTTTTCATTTCATTCTATTGCATATTATAGACGAGAAACGATGGCACTCAAAAATTACGATACAATGTCAAAAAAATATAATGCGGACAATCAAAATGATAGAAAGTTATTATAAGAAATACGTATTCCAAGGCATGGAGATAGAGACCACCAATCGATTATTCCTTTACGTTGTTTGGCATATTAAAACTAGCCTTGTTGTTCAACAATAATAAATATAACCAATCCATCAATCAACAACAACTAATTTAAAATGAGCCCTGTCAAAGGATGATTTCCACGTTTGGTATTGATTCAGGCGCGAGTGACAATGCATCGAGTTACGAACAAAATGTCCTACAGTTATGCGGTTAATAGATTAAAACGTCTATGTCAGTGCTTTGTGTGGTTAATGGACAGGAATTAATTACAATTTGTCGCATTGTGATATGCGAGGCGCGAGTGACAATGCGTCAAGGCACAAACAAAATGTCCTACAGTTATGCGGTTAATAGATTAAAACGTCTATGTCAGGGCTTTGTGTGTTTAATGGACAGAAATTAATTACAATTTGTCATTGATATGACGGGATTGTTGTTTAATATTGTGTGATAAATGGAATTAGAGAATACATGTAATTCACAGTTAGTTATCAAGCGAGAGAAGCGAGGTCTCTGATGAATGAAATCCTGAGAGAGAGTGTATGTTTATAGGTATGAAAAACTTTTTGTTGTGTTGACGATAAGAATTAAAAAAATGTATCAATATCTTTTACATATTAAAAGACGATTGAAAGATCAATTTGACGACCTGATTGGTGGTGCATACAGCAATGGTCTATTGCGCCGGAGAGTGGCAGAAATCCCCACAAGTACACAAGTGATGAATATTGTAATTTTTTACTGTCTGGGTGTTAATATATCATTAAAATATGTATGTATTCACAAAAAGTATGTTTTACTATGTCTATCAGCTATATAGTTTCCATAATACAAGTTTTGCTTAGTTTGGGACTAGATGGCGTTGTGTTACATATTCCTAAATATGTATTTACGTATTTGTTTAAAGGTTCTTTTACTGTATTATTTTTCCACTATAAGGAGAAAAAAAAATAAGTTAATGAACATGAATAACAGAAGTCCAAAAATTCTAGCTAAATCATACATTTTATTCCGTCATGTAATGGGGAAAACAACAAACAACAGTAAACATATAAAGGGTTCTTTGCTACATAAAACCGGAACGTCAATAAAGTCGCGAAAAATAGTCCAATATAGTGGTTATTTTGAGGTGTGATTCTGTAACTCAAGGCGACTGTGTATTCAGCATCATTTGTCGACGTCACTACTTCACTAGTGATGTGTTTCTTGAAGTTTTGTATCGATACCAATAGAAGTAAAAATAATGTATAGAATTTCAGAGCGGCTAATTAAAAAAAAAGAAAAGCAACCGACGGAATAGGTAATAGATAAAAAACAAAATACAAACGTACTTTCAGTTCGTTTTTATTGTTCGTTTTCACTACTACTAGACCATTCAGGCAGTCAAGTTCTCAATTTTAATACGTTAAGTGCAAATTATGTTATACTTGCATTGCACTGTGTTCCGTACATTCCACTCCCATCCTGTTCTATTCCTCTCCCAATTTCCCATCATTAATCTCTCCTTCTTCCTTCCTTCTAGCCGGCAAGGTAACCGCGACTCTCTCATGTTGTAGATGTTCATTGGCTGCGGTCGGTCACTTAAAAGGTAAACCGTTAACTCCGCTTGCCGTAACATAAAAAATACTCTATCGATAACTGGAACAACACTAACTCAAATACAGAACAGATACGTACTTACAGACTACAGTTTCAATCACCGGGAAGACTCAATCCACTCGCTTACAAAGACTCTTTGATTTACACACGCGTACTTATCCATTTGTATGTTTCAATAGCTTTTAACTAAGAAAATACTAGTTTTATATTATTATCTAGCTTATAATACGATTATATATTAATATTAATACAATACAAGCTGCATCGCGCGGTTTCGCTTCCGTTTCAATGTTATATAGCTTATGTCACTCAGTGAAGATTTAGAATAAGATAAGAAGCTTTCTTATAATGAAATATTATTTGAAATCGGTCCAAATATAATACAAAAACGAATGATTCCTTTTTATAGTAGTAGATTCTTACAGACTAAAATTTCGGTCAACGACAAGACTCAATCAACTGATATAGAAACTCTTCGATTCCCACCTATGTATTTAACCAGTTTTATGTAACCCCTTTCCTAATTAAAGTACACATAGAACGGATGACAAAGTGAATGAATTACTGTTTATTAATCGTATTATATACTATGACAAGTTGTCGTAAAATCTTTTGTTCTACACAATGACCAGAAAACCTAAGCTTTTCCTAACTCAAAATGAGACAACAGAGCAGATTTTACAGTTTAATTATTATTAGTATTTAATACTAATATTAAACAGTAATTTCATTTATAACACATTTTGTATGCATAACATTACAGATAGAATCTTCCTCATCGAAAATATTCAGTTGTAAAAGCACCACAGCAAATGAGCTTGTGTTAAATGGCCGTACGTGTTATTACTCAGAACCGATTCCAGTCTTACACTAAATTGAAACCACTAAAGACGATATCGACAAATCGGAGTCCACGAATTCAGACGACAATATAGGGCTGTGTACTTCAAATACAGGATAAATTGTTCAAACAAATTTTTGATTAAATAACTGAATTAGTGACTTAATATTCAGATATTGCTATTATTCTTTCTACTTTCGAATTTACAAGTCGTCGAATATTAGATTAAATGATTACGCTGGCGATTATATCGAAAGTTATTATATTATTTAAGTATGTTATACATAATATTATTTGTTTAATTCGATAATACATACTACAGATTATTTCCAAAAAGTAAAAGCCCTCCTATTTATGCAGTGGCCCGTAAGTCGTAATCGAGATAGCGGTAAATATCGCAGTGAGCTTCACTTCCACGCCCAATTACTGATCTATAGTCAAATCTATCTCTCACATGTTACGCTACAATATACTCCAATGCACTACAATACACGATACTTTCTATTGACAACCCTCAAGGTAAAACAGTCTGTAACCGAGACTGCCGCAAATATCCCAGCGAACTAATACTTTTACGCGCAATTGCTGATCTGCAATCCAATCTAGTTCTCACATGTTACGCTACAATATACTCCAATACACTACAATACACGACACTTTTAAGTAACAACCCTCAAGGTAAAACAGTCTGTAACCAAGACTGCGGCAAATATCGCAGCGAGCTAATACTTTTACGCGGAATTGCTGATCTATAATCAGACCTAGCTCTCACATGTTACGCTACAATAAACTTCAGTACACTTCAATACACTACAATACATGGCACTTTGAGGTGACATCCCTCCGTCCAAGGTAAAACAGTCTGTTACCCAGACAGACGTAAATAACGCAGTGAGCTAATACTTTAACGCGGGATTGCTGATCCGCAGTTGAGCATAGTTCTGACTTGTTACACTACAATACACGATATTTTGGAACAAAATCTAAAGATTTTTCAATTTTATTCCTTTATAATAGAAAAGATTCTGCCTACGACTTCGCCGCGTTAAATTTTGGGGCCTACATATAAATAAAAGGTATCCTATCACCCAATTCAACTAATAGCCTACCCGTATACGAAATGCCAGCAAAATACGTTCACTATCATATTTATAATAGTAGGATTTATACCAAATAGTATTCCCAGAATGACCAACGTTCTGATATCACTTTAGTTATACGCCATTTCTGGGAATTTCTTTGCGTTACTTGTCTGAATTCGGAAATAAATATTAAAAGTTTATTGTGTGTTAGATAAAATTCTGATCATATTTCTTAGATAAAACACATATGGCTATATAAGTGAGTAAATAATATTTACAAATGAACAATGTTGCTATATACAAATAAGTCGGTAACGGACCTCGTTATCAACTTATTCTATATGTAAGATACAATTACAAAAATAAAAAACTAAAACATTGGAAAATGAGTCATTAAAAATATAACTCTCACTCAGATATACTGCAAAACGTCAACATTTAAAAGATTCCTTCTTATTACTCCTATCGACTGAGGATAGTATGTTCGTATAATTATAGATTGGAATTCTATGGATGGATGGAAATACCTTAACAATTTGACGACTTGATTGTGTTGCTTAGTAAATACTCGTTTCATCATCATTACCAGTCTATCTTCGTCCACTGCTGGACCTCTCCCAGCTCATGCCATAAACGTTTGGTTATATACAAACACTCATATGTTATACCACAATTATTATTTAGTAATATAACATACCAGATCAACATCCCTGTCTAATTGTGTTTCTAACTTTAAAAAAAGGGCAATTCAGAACTAATTTTCATGACTCCTTTAAGTACATAAGTTAGTCCTCAATTGCGAGGTGTTATTTTAGTTATACGTAGTTTCAACTCAATCCTAAGTCCCACACACGGAATAGAGAAAACAAGTGGAAGTGCCCTGCTGCTCTAGCCTGCGACTTTTAACTTTGTACTATTGTACAACATCGGTCCAGTCGCTATTCGCTACTTGATGTGACATAACGTCCCGACTTCAGATATAATATATTGAAATCAGGCGTTATTCCGCAACTATAAATTGCAAAAACGATCCAGCATAATAAATAAGTCTCATGGCGATGTATCTTATCACCGGCAAATATAAAAGTTTGTTTTAATACAATAAAATGAAAATTATTGTGAAAATCACAAATTTGTATTTTTTTTTCAAATTAAAAAATACCTTATGCTGTTGACTTAAAGTACATAATTGACTTTAATACCTACCTAAATCAAATGATATAAGTTCTAGAAGATCCGATGAGGGATGTGACAAATTTGTTGATATCGATAAATAAGTGAAATTAATAATGTAAAAACAATACTTGAATTTAATACAATCAGCTAAAAGAGTATTGGACTCGCATACGAAGGATTTTAAACCATCGTATAAAATGTAACACTGAAAACCACAAAAACACATTGAAATTAAGTAGTATTAAAATATATATTAATTTATAATACAAATTAATTAAGGAATCAGTTAGGACGACTTCCTCCTCTTGGAGTTCTTAAATTTATGTTTAATTATTTTTCGGTTATAGTAGAAATTTAACTAATATCGACATATAGTTATCGATACGATCAATCACTGGGTGAGTGTCAAACGGTTGTACCGTAAATATAACATTTATTTAAAAGGTGTTAAAGATCAAAATTTAATGAATTTATAATATCGCCCTCTAGCGATGAATAGTTTAACCTTTTTTCTAGGTGGAAAATTGATTCAACAGATAAACTAATTACTACCTTACTGTCATACAAAAAGACTTCATTTTAAATAACAATAAATACGATTTTAAACCGAAATGTTTTTTGTCAATTTTTGACATTGCTTCTTTTGTATGCATTGTACGATTTAATTTGTCAATGTGTGAGTTTGGCGACATTGGTTCTCATACTAAAGAAGCACTAGGGCACTTCCACTTGTTTTTTCTATTCCGTGGTCCCACATATTACATTACAAGACCTGAATACGCTTTAGGGATTCCTTTGTGTTGGGTATTTATATTGTTACGTACATTTGTGTCACTAACCTGAGATAAGATGCTATTCTATCATATAAATACAGCTAAAGCCATATTTATTCAAAATCCGAACATTAGCTCCTAACTTTTACATTTAAAATATTGTAGGATTGAAGGAAGTACGATTGTAAGAGTAAGGATGAAGTAACTCTAAATTGTACGAATAAATAAAATATTGATCGTTATTGCTAGAAAGTCACCTATGTTAGAATTTACAATGTATACTCAACTTTGATAAATGCGTAAATAATTTAGTCCATTTCTCACAGGATTATAGTGATAATGATTACCATTTTAGCATTTGGATGTCTTTAATTCAAGTTTAAGTTCGGTTCTAACCTAGGTCACATATTACTCGAAGACACTTTGGACATTCCTACGTGCTATTCGTCTAGACTGAGGTCGGAATGAAATGGCTAATTGTGGATTGGAATTCTATGATTGGATGAAACTACCATAGCAATTTGCTTCATCGTGTTTCTTAGTAAAGATATGTTGAGTATTTATATATGTTAGAGCAAAGCCCGAGTATTAAGTTACAGTTCTCTTTAATTTTCAACAACTTGTTTTTAGTGTAAGTAATTAAGTATTTAGTGTAAGTAACAATGTAACATCTGTTTGGTGAACCTTCATAAATAAAATAAAATAAAATCTAGAGATAATTATTCAAATTTAAAAGTGAAAAAGAATATTGTAAGAGTATACAAAATTTGATGTTTTTAACTACACTAATATTATAAAGAGGAAAACTTTGTTTGTTTGTAATGAAAAGACAAAAACTACGGGACCAATTTTGAAACTCCTTTCGCCATATGAAGGCTACATTCCAAGAGTAACATAGTCTATATAATAGGTTTTATATCATTATTCTACGGGAGCGAAGCCGCGTGACACAGCTAGTTTATAAGATTTTGAAGCAAAATTGATGAGTTTACTGAATTATACAATATAATAGTTATGTTTAGAATCGTGGCAACAGAAAAATTCTTTCCCCATTTGAAAGAAACATTATTCGAAACGAACATCAGCCATACATTATACTTGGGCGAAGCCGGGGCGGGCGCTTGTAAAATATAGAGGTAACGCCTCAGGTACAATTTATGTTGAATTGTATGTAAAGCTCACGTTTCTATGGCAATACGATTTAATAGAGACCAGTGTTTATACACGCTTGAGAAAACGTACATTTCAATACAATAACGGTGTTTAAACGCAATTTTTCAGTTTGCCGGTGACCACGGTCAGTAAAAAGTTTACAAACTTCGCTTCATAATAATGTTCATATTATCCATTCCAATGTCTGTAATTTCGAATAATATTTTATTAATTTAATCTCTAATGTTGGCTTAATTATTATGAATTATCTTAACTGAAGAACTTTCTTAAGCAATAAAATATGAAAAAACGCACAAATTTCGTTGCATCCTTGCCCAGTCAAACATGAAAATACTAACATTTGAATTAATGCAATGACTTTTACTTTTTTTTTTTCAATTCCATCCTGAAGCATTTATCCGTACTATATCCCAATCATTCTCAATTCCACACCATTACTCTTTTATATTAAACCGGATAAAACTGCCTTGCAATAATTTCAGCTGGCAACAAAATTCATTAAAAGCATGTCACCAATAGAGCGATACAAGAACTCAATACGCAATGGTTAATATCGCCGCAGAGCCATCAATACTCGAACAAATAAATAAGCGAATTAATTAAAAACTTGTTTGCTGACAAAATACAAAATGCAGCGCTGTACGAATTTACATTTTTATCGCGCGAATACGTATGTGTGCGGTTTTACTTTTACGGGCAAATGTCGTAATGGTTTTCAGTGTGTGACTTGCATATAAATCAGCTTAGTTTATATGCTAATGTGTTTTATAAATATCAAATCAAATAATTGGGTTGGTTATGGAGATAGCGGACGCGGCTAGAATATGATTATAGTACTTTGTGTTCCTTTATTTGATGTATTAATTACTATTTGAGCTAATATTAATGTAAATGTATAATAAATACTTAAATATATAAATTAACTTGAATTAGGATCTTATTTAACAGTGGACTATTAAATGAGTCTATTAGATTCAAAAACCGCAATGTCCATTTTTGAAAATGGGGAGTAATCAATTTTTTTCATATTACGCATTATCGTCGCAAAAGTTAATATTGCAACTGTGTATTGTGGTTTTAAAATAAGGTATTTATGGATACACTGAATATATTCAGGAAAATAATGACTTATTCAAGAATGAACAATAAAAGATTATGGAAATTGCTGGCTTTGTTCTAATAGACTCAACATAGAAAAATAATTTAAAATTTCATATTACTGGCACTAAAATTGGTCCTATATAAAAATAGTTAATTATACAAAGGTAGTGACGCCATTGCACGCTGACAAACCGAAATAAGGCAATGCAGTGCGGTTACACGATTAATTTTGCGGCCGCGTGATTTAATAAACGTTTGTAATTTTTGCGATACCAACAGATTTGTGTGAACAGTTTATTTATTGCTTTGGGAATATATTGGTCCAATTATTTATAGATATTATATTTGTGAGACTGTTATATATGTTTTATTTTTTACTAGATTTGAGGAATTATTTATAAAAATCGCAATTTGATACTATTAATCGAAATTAAGATTGTAGGCGTAGAATATCTTATAAATCTTTGTTATCATACTGAAAATAAAGAATGTGCGGCATTTTTCATTTTTACGATATAAACAGATTTGTGTGAACAGTTTATTTAATGCTTAAGAATATATTAGGCCAATTATTTATGGATATTTTTGTTAGTTTGTTAGTTTCGCAAGAAAATAGCACTTAATTATAATATGACACTTTTTAAAGGGTAAGGTAAGGTATTGTATTTTTCTGTAAAAACTGTAGTGCCGTTGAAAATAATATATTCTTCAACTGTTTCTTCAACATAATCTAAGAAGATATTTATAATTTCCATGAAAATACCATATCGTTTTATTATTTTACAACTAAAATAACAATAATATAGCCTTTAAAATGTATGTTACTCATGGTAAATGTAGCTTTCACATGGTGAAAGAATTTTTAAAATCGGTCCAGTAGTTTTTGAGCCCCTTTATAATATTAGTGAAGATAACATAATAATTTTATTGCGCGAGTTAAAATAAGTACAAGGTAGTTTTGTTTATCTATTATTATTGGATAATCATGCCAACACATTTGAACATCTATTTTGAGTGTCGAAATAATCCAATACGAATAATAAATCAATAAATCCTAACAACGACTTATTACACGAACATAAACGTTTACCGTTAACCAAACATCAATTATGTAGCCTTCACGCTATGCCTATATTGGGTTTATATTACTAACATTCATCTACAACAAAAGGTCCCAGCTATTTGCAATCAATGGAATATTTTGATATTAAATTAATAATTATTGAGTACCTGGTATATGGTAGGGCTGCCAATTTCCATTATGCCACAATAGTGTAATTAAATTAGTAATGGTTTAGAATTCCTCGTATTTTAATTTATTTTGCGAGGCTTCAACATGAAACCAGCAGTATGAGTTCATTTCTCTATATTTTCCTTTGATACAATTAATTGCATTCAGACCATGTCTTTTAATCGTTAAAATGGCAACGTTAACTGTTGCATCTAGATGTAATATTGTGTTTATTGTAGGTATGTCTAGATATACCTATAAATCATTTTTAGAATGATCATGTTCAATTATAAATATTATATTTAGGCGCAATATTCTAATGAAAGTCATGTGTTATAATATTGATACATATGGATAAAACCCAATTGCATTATCCTGCAAATTTTAATACAACAGAATAATAAAACTTACAAATAGTTAACCTGGCTGCAATACTCCCAAAACATTAGGGTTTAATCACATCATTTTCAACATTACCTGTAACAAACAAATTTATCTATACATATAATAAAATCGTAGAC